>AYEL01070346.1:0-29984 GCA_000484575.1 Olivierus martensii
TTCAATAGTTTATTTATCATGGGATCCGGGCCCGGCCCGTCAATTTCCCTCCACGATCCAGGTAGTGGAAGAGCTTGTTTCGCCTTGCCACTTAGTATTCTACCTGAGTGGAAACTAGCGACATCTGTTACCAAAAAAAAAGAAAAAAAAATCAGCAGTTATTTAACGCCTACCATGAACCACTTATACTCATAATGAAGTTGGCATCAGATGAAAGATGTGGTTCAACGGGTAGGACCAGTTCTCTCTCGAAAAATCTGGAGTTGTTGGATCGAAATTGAAACCATTTTTTCTTTTACGCCCTTTTCCAATCAGGGAGATTACTAAGGGTCGGGGCCAGTTCCAACCACGGGCTGCATCTACATCCGTGGATGGGCCCGGATGGTAAAGGAAAAAACTTTTCGAGAGATACCAGACACGGGACGCGAACCTGGGTCCATTTCTGAGATGAGGTCAATTTTAATTAAAATTTATATAACATAAAAATTGCAACACTTAGATGCGTTTACACTAGGCGAGCACAAGTATATATATATAGTAGGCGAGCACACACACACACACACACACACACATATATATAAATAAATAAAAAAGCACAAATATTTTAATTATATATGAATAAAAATGTTTATTATTTATAGAGATGGAAAAAGACCAAAAATATTACCAAATATCTTATACCAGATTGGAAATACACCATTGGTACGTCTCAATAAGATACCTCAGGAATATGGATTACGTTGCGAGATGTGTAAGTAAAATAAATTCGCTCATTAATACCATTAACAAAACGCTGCGTTGCACGCCGACAGCGTTACCATTCGGCCATCCAGTCAGAAATAAAATCTCTATAGATGGCCGGATAATAGAGTAATTGCTTCCATCTTGAAAGATTGGCTGAATGGCCACCTGGTAAAACAGTTGCTTACAATATTGAAGGAAACAGATTCAATTCTCACATTTCTAATTTTCAGGGGAGATCTAGGCTGGCCCACTGAACCGCATCTTTCAATCTTCTGGTTGATCCCCTAAGTGATGGCTAGCCTATGATTGGATCTAAAGTAGCTGCTGCAAAAAATTATTCATTGTAAGATTCAAGAGCATAACTAAAATCTAACCTAACCTAATCCAATATTTCACTGAAAACCAACTCTTTACCATGACCAGCATGAAGCATATATAAACTATACTTGACGACAGCATCGGAAGTCATAATTGAGTCTATGGGAGCGGCGTATTACCAACTTTTGTTACGATATTAATGCACACGGAACAGTCTATTTCGATGTAAAAGGTAACAGCGTCAGTAAGAACGGTGCTTATTTTTATGTAATCGTGCCTCTGGGTTTTTAGTTTTCAATTTCGAATAACCATTCAATGCAATTTGATTCGTTTGATGGATAATTATACAGCCTTTCGAGAACGACTTAAAATTACAACTCTCCGCCAATTTAAAACACAGAATCGATTGAAATGCACAGAACATCATTGCTCATCTGATTATCGTATATATTATAGACACGAGATAATTTACTACATGTTAAATCATGTTAAAATCGTAATTTTATTCAAAGCTTATAGCTTATTTGTCAAAATTGTCATTATTTTATGACAATTTACTGTAACATCGCGAATAATTTATGTACTGACTATATCATCAGCAAAGTGATATAAATGAACTTCTTCCATAGAAACAATACTGACTTCCGATGTTGTCGTCAAGTATAGTCCTATTATTAAATCAGCACATAATATACCGCCTTTAAATTGGACTCTTGAGGAAAACTATTAGTTTTCCTCAAGAGCCCGCTTTAAAGGGGCATCTACAACCTGTTGAATTGTTAATTCTAAATTATACAGTATCATGATTGATAATCGAATGTTTATTATAAAAATATTTACTTTACTAAACTTAATATTAATTTAATAATTACAAGTATTTTCTTTAAAATAATATACATATTAGAGTGTGTTAAATTTTTATTTCAGTAACATGGCTCCGTCACCGTCAAAGACAAGAACAAGAACCATGTCCAGTGGCGATTTTATTCGTCCTAATTCTCCCAGCAAATGTACATGGGAATCTGGTAAAAGAGATTCTCCTCATCATAATATAATAGTGTAAGTTTTAATTATTTTAATTTCATATTTTATTTCACTAAAAATGAAGATCAGAAAAAATTCTGTTAGACTTTAATTACACACGTGTTTCGTGTTTCATTGCATCATACAGTATAATAATAATAAAAAAACGTTCAATATTTTTACGTATTTTAATGCTATAAATTAAGCTACACACACACACACACACACATACATATATAAGTTGCCTGTATATATATAGCATCATTTTCTAAGGTAATGTCTTTAATAAATATTCAGAATAATTTTAAGGAAAATAGTTTAAATATTTACAACTTGTAAATTTGTTACGGTTGAACTAGTACATACCGATGTGATTCACTGAACTGTTGCGTTAATAACATACAAGTAGATATTCCTAGTTAAATATATTGACATTTCATGTCACGAGAAAGCTTTGTTTAAAATTCCTCTGTAGTACATGTAAAACTGTTTGTAAGTATGTTGATAGTCTACTATATTCAAAAAGCATATTTTTAAATTTTTAATGAAACTTCAACAATATATGCTTTTTACCGACTCAAATTGTATAATTCTTTTTTATTTCAAAAGAAATTTTCTTAAAATAAAATGATGAATACTTAGAAAACCAAACTGCTTAAGTTCATTAAATAACAATTTTAAAACAAGCACTTTTTAGCAGTAAACTCAGTATATATATTTTTTTACTTTATTTTGCAAAATACCGAAAGTACTTTGCAAAATAAAATAAAATAAAATAGCTACTAAATTACTAAATTATATGTACTATGATATTACTGTTTATAAATATTTATTAGTGTGATTAAAAAAAGTTTATATTTAGTGGCATAGTTTACAATATTTTTTCAAATACAAAGTATCAGAAAAGTTGAAAATATGAACATTTTGTAATAAATAAATGCTAAGCATTCATAAATAAGGCATTTCAAATCATATATGTAGTTATATATTACAATATGACTGGGTTTATAACACACACAGTCACCTGCTAGGCAGTGATGTAGCTGGAAATTTTGAGCCCCAATGCAAATGTGGCCCAAGACAATTCTTTATAAAACTGTTATAAAGAATTTAAAAAATATAAAAAAAATACTTTATTTTCTTTTTAATACACTTTACAAAATAATATAAAAGTGCAAAAAAATATAAGTACAATATAAAATTTCAAAATTAAAATTGTTTCTTCCTTGCATTTGCATTTGCAAAATCATTAAAAAGATCTTTGATATCCATTTTTGCTGCTTCTTTGTGCTCAATACATAATAACACAAGATCACATAATCTACTTTGGCCAATAGAATTTCTTTTGTAATCCTTAATAATATTTAATTTGCTAAATGTTCTTTCCACACTAGCAACTGTAACTGGTAGTGTAAGAAATAGCATTAATACAAAATTCACTCTCCAAACAACCATATTTTTGAAAAAAGAGCTATTCTGTTGAAAGAATAAAAAGATTTCAAAATCATGAATATATTGGCATATATCAGCAGAATAAGTTGATTTTTAAATTATTGTCTTTCTAGTATTTCAAAAAGTTAGAAATAATTTAGAACCTTATAAACAAGGATTATTATATACATGTGCCCCTGCAAGTAGAATCACTATATTTTGATAGCTTTTTTGAAAAATAAATGGTACTCTGTTAGTAAAGAACAGAACTATAACATACAATTTCATTTATAATGATTCAGCACTAAATTTGAGTCCTGGAGGCCAAGGAAGTGATTCCAATAAAATAGAACTGTATGATATATTATACCAAAACTTTCTGTATCTGCACCCCATTTTTTTCATAAAAAATTGGTATACCCCCTCATTTTCATAGTAGTCTAATTTTACAAATATTTTCTACTTACTATTTAATATAACAAAACAATATACCATATTTTGTATAAATAAAGTTTTTAGACATAAAAAATATATATTTATTATGGTGTAATGATTTTTAATATGATTAAACAAATCTTAGCAAAAAATGAAAATAGAAAACATGTTTAATACAACATAATATTTAATGCGATAGGTGAGCTTGTTTTCGGCACAAATTCTCTCAAATCGGGTGTCGTTGGAGATATTGCTACTTACCAGTCTTTTTCAATCACTAAATGAGATTGATATTTTGTCTTTAAAACGGCTACAGCAGAAAGTTTCTGGATATATGTATTTATAACCCTTTTGCTGATTCATTTTTTTTTCGACACCAATTTTAATTTATTTTTTGTTTGTCTTAAAAATGATGTTTTTGTTAATTCTTGCACACCCCTTTGCCATAAACTAGTGTCCCCCTAGTGGGGTGCACCCCACAGTTTTGAAAACACTGTATTACACAATTGGAAGTATATGGTCATAAAGGGTTATGTTGCCTGAATGGCCCCTAAATGCCGAGGGCCCAATGCCTTGCATCATCTTGCCTTATTGTAGCTACACCCCTGCTGCTAAGAAATGGAAAAATCAAAATAGACTCAACAAGTGGAAGTAGCACATCCTCTAGCTGCCATGGGTTAATCAGTTCATTATGTAAATAAGTTTTATTTCCAGATTGTGCCTAAGGCAATAGTTCATTTGTATAAAAGTTCATCAAATTATCTGTTGTTGAATATGATTATGATGATTAAAAATTCTGTAACATTTGTATGACAATTTATTATTATAATTTGCTTCATATTAAAGTCTATCCTTTCATTTCTTTAGATAAATCATTATTTAATTATAAATTAATGTATGTTGATGTTTAATTAATTTCATTATGGCCAAATTTCATTTATGAGGCTGGAACTTGTTTTAATATTATGTCTACAGAAAATAAATTTTTGTTTTTCATTTTTTTGCTTTATGAATTTACTCCAGGAATAAATTAATCTATAAAGTCAAATTACTTGTATATATTATGTAAAGGTATATTTATATAAAATTATATCTCTGCCATCTCTGCCATTTGCAATTTTCATTATTTACTATATAATTGGTGGTTTGCAAGTTTATTTTGTAAGTTAATTCTATATATATATATAGATGTAACTTACAAATCAAATATATATATATATATATATATACACATATATCTGTAAGTTAATTCTTGACTTTGCAAGACTAGTTAATTCGTTCTACAGGTTAACTGTGGATACACTTGCAAACCAGCAATTATATAGTAAATAATGAAAATTGCAAATGGCAGAGTAATAATTTTATGTATATATAGGAAAATCTGTGCTGGTGGCCATCTGAGCTAGCTGGCCAACCTGCAAGCCATGGCCACCTTAATATCCGCCCAAGCATACTGTGGGATTTTTGAACTGCGTAAAGTGGCCATCTGTGTTTCGTGGCCATGGTCAGTGATATTTAATTTTGCCACCTTGTGTGCATCATCTATTAGGTGGCCAGTAAATTGTGTTTTGATCTGAAATGCCAAATGGGCTTTAGATCTTTTATCAGCTGAGCATTCTAAAGTGAAAAAATCCCAAAAACACATTAATTAGTGATTTCTTTCTTTAGATTTAATTAACAATGTGAAACTGTCCATAAACTTTGTATTTTAAACTTTGATGTTTAATAACGAAATTTGCAGGTTTTAAACTTTGGTGTTTAATAAAGAAATTTGTAGCTAACTGTGTCTGGTGACTAACCTATGCTTGGTGACCAAAATCTCAGCTGCCAAAAGCTGGCCACCTATCACAGGTTTTCCTGTATATATTAAGAAGTTATATATGGGTAGGCCTTGATTAGTACGAATAATGGGTTCCACGAATTTCTCGCACTATTCAAATTCGCACTAATCAAAGTATTAACTATATGTAAAATATGGTAATTGGTTCTTGCTTTGTGAGATTCCGGCCATTAGCCAACCTCACGATGAACAACCACAATACTAACTGTTTAAGAAATATTTATTTTCATCTTTTTTACATTGTTGTTCATCATCTAAATTAATAACTTACCAGGGCATTTCAAACCATCATCAAACCAACTGCCAAATCGAAACCAAAATAGTGATTCGAAAGCAGAAGTTCAGCCCGCCTGGCTGCCAATTCAGGATCGAGAATTGAGTGGATAGTCCGATTTGTGATTAAGCATTGCAGCTTTATTGAATTGGTAAATTAGTTCCAGATAGAGCAATAAAAGCTAAGTTAATGAACCAATGAGAAATTTTTAACAAGTTTTCTATTTGTTATTAGCAGAATATGACAGCAAAAGATAACAAAAACAAATTTTTTTTTCACAAGTTTTATTTTAAATAAAGAAATCAGGTAATAAACAAATTTTTTTCAAAAGTTTTATTTTAAATAAAGAAATCAGGTAATAAACAAAATTTTTTCACAAGTTTTATTTTAAATAAAGAAATCAGGTAATAAACTATTTTTCACAAATTTTATTTTAAATAAAGAAATCAGATAATAAACAAAACAAAATAAATAATAAAGGTAGCACAGCAATATAATAGGCAAATAAATTTGTAAAGATATCCTTATTTTTTTCCACAAGTTTTATTTTAAATAAAGAAATCAGGTAATAAACAAACAAAATAAATAATAAAGGTAGCACAGCAATATAATAGGCAAATAAATTTGTAAAGATATCCTTCCGATAGCACAGCAATATAATGGGCAAATAATTTTGTAAAGATATCCTTATTTAAAAATGGCACAGCGATATAATAGGCAAATAATTTTGTAATGATATCTTTATTTAAAAAAATTTAACAAAAAACAATATAATAGGCAAATAATTTTGTAAAGATATCCTTATTTAAAAAAGGCAAATAATAGCTAATGGCAAAAAAGGCCCATGTTTCTGGTAGGCAAATAAATTTTTAAAAATATCTTTATTTAAAAAAATTTAACAAAAAAGAAAATAAATAATATCGGTAGCACAGCGATATAATAGGCAAATAAAACAGCAAAAAAGCCCATCTTTCTGGTGTTTCACCCTTTCAAAACCAAGTGATTGTTGTTGGACTGCTCTTGTCCAGTTTTACTAACCGACACTTAACATTAATTTGTTAATTGACATCATAAAAGGGGATGGACCTTTGTTAGTAAGACTGGTCTATGCTTACAACTTGCATTAATTGAATATTTGCTCGCACTAAATGAAAAACGGTATCATTTTTATAAGTCGCATTAATCAAATATTGCATTATTCGAACTCGCACTAATCGAGGCCTACCTGTATACTGAATTGGAATGTACTGCTGATGAGGGCTGTAATAAGCCGAAAGCACTCCGAATAAACTAATAAACGTTTTTTGTGTGTATACCTATAATAGTATTGGTATAAATATAATAGTATTCCTGCTCAAAGTGCTGTAAACATTTGGAAATTATATATATATATATATATATTAACTTACAAATATATATATATATATTTATTTATTTATTTAAGAATGTTGCTTTTGTATTATAGTTCAGTGACAGTTCAAGGGATTGTAGCACCTTTAGTTAATTTTATAATTGAAGTTAAATTAGAGCAAAATGATACAATGAAAACTCATTCAAAATAATTATCAAATTGGTAAATATTCTTAGTAGTAATAATTTAGAATAAACTAATAATTAAATTAATTTGGACTAAACTGGAATCATTTTGGTCTAAAATAATTATCAATCATAATTTATTCTAAATTATTACCATTTAGGTGATTATTTAATTAATTTATCCCTAGCAGATTATTCTTTTGATATTTAAAAAATCTCATCAACTTGTTTTTGACGTCTTCTGAGTTTTAGTAATTCCTGGACTGGTCTTGTTATAGATTATATATTTTAAATAAAAGTCAGATATAATGCACAAATAGGATTTATGAATTATTATAAATTAGATATTAAATTTTAGTATGAATTGCCAAGAAAGTGTTATATAAATAAAATTTAATACAATAAAACACTTTTGATATATTTGGAAAAATTAATAATTAATATTGAATTTTCAAGTTTTACTTTTCATGGCTACATATTTTTGTAAATTGCTGTATTTTCTTTAATATAAATCTGCTTACTTAAAAAAACTGAAATTTTAATTTTCCAAATGAATATAGATTTTATATTTTAGTGATGAAATGTGAATTTTTCAATGCTGGAGGTAGTGTTAAAGATAGGATTGGTTTAAGGATGGTTGAAGAAGCAGAAAGAGAAAATAAATTAAAACCTGGGTCAGTACTTATTGAACCAACTTCAGGAAATACAGGTACTAAAATTGTTTTATTATGAATTTGTTTTGTAAAAAGTATAATTGTGACATAGTTATTTAAAATAGGCATAGGATTAGCTCTGGCAGCAGCTGTTAAAGGTTATCGATGCATAATTGTTATGCCAGAAAAAATGAGTAATGAAAAAGTAGATGTATTGAGAGCTCTAGGTGCAGAAATAGTACGAACTCCTACAAGTGCAACATATGATTCTCCTGAATCCCATATTAGTGTAGCTCAAAGATTATGTGCTGAGATACCAAATTCCATTATTTTAGACCAGGTAAATCTTATTTATATGCACTTTAATTAAATATATTATTATTAAAAAATATCCTTTTGGAACTTTGATTTGATTAATAAAAAAAGTGAATGATTTTATAATTATGAATATAGTGGGTGATCAGTTAACGAACATAATCCGTTCCAAGACAATGTTCGTTATCCGAATTGTTCGTTAACTGATCATTGATTTATCATAGGTTTTTATGGGAATTTGATTAATTCATTCTGGAGATCCTGATTTACCATAGGTTTTTATGGGAATTTAATTAATTCGTTCTGGAGACCAAGACAATATTCGTTATCCGAATTGTTCGTTAACCGATCATCGATTTACCATAGGTTTTAACAGGAATTTGATTAATTCGTTCCGGAGACCCCCCAAAAAATAAATAAAAAATTATATAATTTCTTATTACGTTTATTTATATGTAATAACAATAATATATACATACATATTCTTGCATTTTAATCTATTATGTTTATTTTTCGATAAAGAATCTGTCCAATATTGATTGCTTTTCTCTCTCCTTCAGGATTTTTCGGAAGTGATTAATAGCATTGTCGTGGTAGAGATCCACATGCCTATTGACCTCAGCCTGGTATGGGTGCCATTCTAAGGCCGAAAAATTGTAAAATCTCTCTCTAACCCTCTTTAATAAATCTTTGATTTGTTTTACGTTGTCTCCGAGTTCATTTTAATCGGGAGAAACTACTGTTCTTCCATCCTTACCCATAAGTCCACGAACGCGCAAGTCCAAAGTCTGTCATTCCGTTAGGTTAGTTATGCTGAAATAGCCTCATGGAATATTTTTATATGGCGGCAGCCACTTATAGAGCTGCCATCATTGCAGGCTGACCAACATCCATGATGGGGTCAACCAGAAGATTGAAAGATGCGTTTTAATGGGCCGGGTCGAGATCCCTCCTGAAAAATTGGAGGAGTGGAATCCCTGGATCTTCCAGAATATTAAGCCACAGCTTTTCTATGCAGCTGTTGGGCTGACCTGTGATTCCCTCAGTCTGCAGGTCCCACAGTTTGTTCTGTGAGGTGTTCGTTATCTGAATATGTGTTCGTTAACCAAACATAAAAATCTTTTGAAAAAGTGTTCGTTATCCGAACTATTCATTAACCGATCACCCACTGTATATGATTTTAAGAAGTTTCATATATACACAAAAATATTTTATCTCAAATTAAAAAAAAATTAAAAATAATCTTTAAAATTATGATAGAAAAATGATATAACAACAAATACAGTAGAAGCCGCTTATTTTAATCGCGGATATTGTTATCAAGCGTTTATTGTTATCAAAAATCTATGGTCCCGAATCATCCATATTAAAATGCATTATGAAAACTCCGCTTATAGTAATCAGAATTTCGGTTCATCAGAATCGATACACTGCTATAAAATACTGCATTTAAAATTAAAAAAATATTGCAGATAATACTAAATTATTGGTTAAATCTATTAAAATAAACAATATTATTTGTTAATTGTTCATTTATTGCTTCGTTTTCACCGAAATTTAGTCAAAAACGAAAAAATCCAAAGATAAACACTTGTCCACCATTTTAAATAATGCAGATTCGACTTAAATGTAAAGATATGATTTGTATACATTTTTTAATTAATAATTATTAGAACTATGTAAGTTTTTGATTTAATAAAATTCATACAGATAAATATGACTGCTTTTCAAAACTTCACGGTGCCTTTAGGTGATTTTACTGCACGTCTTGCCCTTACAAATGGCGCGGCCTTACTGTTGCCAAATCTGGCGATTTTTAATGTTTTTTTTTTTCATAGTTTTTTTGGGAGTCTCGACGAAAACGATGAATCAAGATTACACTGTATATAACAGCAAAGTACAGTATATACTATATAATAAAAAAAAAAACGAAAATTATATTTTTCTACATTGCTTAATGTTATCAATCTGTTATTGTTATCAAAATAAATCGGTCCCAAAGTGATTCTAATAAGCGGTTTCTACTGTATATCAAAATTATATGATGATTAGTTTATTAGTATGATATTTCAAGATGCCAGCACTTTCACCAAAAATTTTTGCACTTATCAGTCATTTATTTTAGAAATTCCAATATAACTCGTTACTAATTGCAATCATAATTTTATAATTTGTTCAGCTGTAAGAGTAAATTTTCTGTTGCAAACCTTTTAACTTGTGAACTTGTATGGATTCCCTGATTGCTGACTCTCACACCATTCCCAATACCATATTTTCCAGAAAGTAATAGGCTCTACAAGAAATGTGTGGGAAAGCATATGCAGCAATAAAACAATAAAAGTGCCATACCCTTTTAATGGTGGATCTTTGTTTACATTAATATTTTCTCATTTTTTGACAAAAATACTGCAAAAATAAAGAAAAATAGCAATGATTAATAAAAGATATTTCCTATTTTAATAGAATTATGCAAAATTTTGGTATTATCTATAATATTTTATAATTTTAAGATTTTATAGTTCATATTATAAAAAATTAATTTTTACAAAAAATTGGAATAATTAACATTGTTTTAACATATAATGTAAACAATATGAACACTAATCTAGAATATAGAGAAAGAATAGGAGAAAAAAGAGAATTTTTCAAAAAATACTCAATTAAATAAATTTTCATAAAAACCTTTTAAAGAAATTTCAACCCTAGAAAACATTTAGAAACCATGATCAGAAACTCATTATGGTCCTTTTTCTAAAACAATTGCAGTAAACTGGTTAGGATATGCAAAAGTTGCAGATGTAAAATTCTGTCTGTTACTGCCATAGGTAGGAAATGCTGTCAATGGGTCTTCTGGGATTACTTTGTAATAAAAGATGAGAGAGAACTGAATGATGAGGTTATTCTGTACATTTATTAGGATTTTTATATTAACACAAAGTGATGCTAAGCATTAAAGTAGAAGTAACATATGGTTTACTTGCATTTCTTTTACAGTTTTTATGATATATGTGTTAGTTTTAAATTATAAGTGTAATATATTTTAAATTAAATATTATACTTTATTTATATATAAATAAATATTATAAAACTTTTTATCAATTTGTAGTATCGTAATCCTGGAAATCCTCTTGCTCATTATGATACAACTGCAGAAGAAATAATAGAACAGTGTGATGGAAAAGTTGATATGGTAGTAATGGGAGCTGGTACAGGAGGAACAATTACAGGCATAGGACGTAAATTAAAGGAAAAATGTCCAAATTGCAAAGTAAAAAATCTATCATTATTTATGTATATTATTTGTTTCTTCATGTTGATTTACTAAAAGTACAAGCCCTTAAGCACAGAAAATTATTTATTCTTTGAAATGTTTTCAGTTTAGATGAAGGCTTCTATGTAAGCCAAAAATGTTTCAAAGAATATATAATTTTCTTGATTTAAGGCTTATTTCATTAAATATAATTAATTAACTAACTAAAAAAAATTTAATTAAGTTTTGTTTTTTACAATGTTTAATATATTCTGACTATATAAAGAAACAGATTTAAAATTATTTTATAAAGATGTAAAATATATATAAAAGCTTTATATATATATATATATAAAGCTTATGTATAGGTGCTTCCTATTTATGATTTTGGAATTGTCCCCTATGATGGGGTTATGTTTTGATAACCATATTGTAGGTCAAAAATGATCAAAAAATAGTAATTTTAGTAGTAATAGTAGATAATGGAAAACTAGATCTACCAAAGTAATAAAATCTGAAATTGAACTGAGTCCTCCAAAATGGTAAGTAATTGTTTTAACAGGCAACCATTGATTAATTGGAAACTTTTAATAAAACAAAAAAATATTTATAGTCAATATGTTGTGAATATAATAAAATTCAGAATATTGTATGTGCAGTTGTAAGATCAGATTATCATAAGTAGGGGGAACCTATATTTTCAATATCAATAGAATCATATCATAAATGACAAAAATATTACTAGTAGTGTAAAGAACTGATCTAAAACTTGTTTTATTTAATATTTCTCTCTTATTTTTATGAATATTATATTTATTTTTGCTGTTAAATTATCTTTCAGTCCTACAGATCTCATTGTTTGAAAATGTATGTTATGGGACAGAATTACCATTATCATCTTCCTGGCAAACTTTCTTGGAAAAATATGTCATTTTATCTAAAATTGACTTCTTAGAAATTGAGTTAAGGATCAGTCTCTTTTCACAGTTTATCAATGAAAAATAATAATAATTAATTGTAAAGAGGAGGACATAAAATGTTAACTAGCTGTGAACTATCAATAAAATGAAATTGTTGAGACTAATTATGTAAATGAGCTGACACGAGTGTTGTAAAAGCTGCTATTTAAGCCCAATGCTGAAATTGAGGGAAAGTGGTGAAGTGAATCATTAGCATTAGTGATGAATAGTTCTCTTCCTCTGTGAATTTGACCAACATGATTGCCCTTTTTGCATTGGAAATGGAGATATTAATTTATTCTTTTAGGTTTAATTATTATCTGGATTAGTAAATTTATTATTGATTTGATTTATTTTTGGATTAAAACAAGTTATTGTTCCTAATTTGTTGTAGCTTTGTTTTGTTCAGAAAAAGCAATTTATTCAACACTGAATTTTAAGTATTATTTTTGTGAATAAATTAATTTCATTATTTAACTTTCTTTATTTTTGACTATTATTCATTAATACTAATACCTTTGTTATTGTTTTTCAACCTTGTTGTTTTCAATTCATTATGTGAGATTTAGTATTAGAATTCAGAATTATATCTGAATCTAAAATAATGTCCATTAAGTTTTTTTGTGAAATAAATGATTTTATAGTAGTTAAAACAATTTAATAGTTGTGAACATTTTGATGAATTATTACTAATAGTAGCTGGCATGAAAGATTAAGGAAATTGAAGCATGTTGATTGCAGATATCTGGCTTATGAGTTCCTGTAAGTAAACAGTTATGGTATTTATTTCAAGTTGCAGTGCATTTGTAGAGGTAAAATTATAAAAAAAATCAAGCTAGGGCTATTATTATTAATGTTTTTAACTATTTAAATCCAGCATTGGTTTCATTGGACTGACAGTCCAAATGTAACCAAACTCGGGAATTGCATTGAAAAATTTTTTTTTGCAAACATTTGAAAAAATTAGAATTTTCCTAAATTGCTAGGTCCTTCCCAATGCATTCATTACATGTTGCAAAGCATTAAAATCAGCCATAAAAAAAATAATCGTGCTGACAGTCTCTCTAAGAAATCTGTTTTGATTTCCATTAAGTAGATTACCATAATTAATAATTTCTAAAATTAGACAAATTCATATAACTAAAAAATTGCTTACATATAATATATGCAAAGTTCACATATCATTAAAGCACAATCAGCAGTATAAAAGAAATAACTGTTTTAATAAACTTTTCAGTAAAAACGTTTTCTGTATGTAGTATACTGAAAACGTGTCAGTATACTACATACTGAACAATCAGTTACAATGTAACAAAAACATCAGTTACAACGTAAAAGAGACTGGAATGTGTCTAAAATTAGAAGATTCGAGAATAATAGAAACCAATACACTAGTCCTGATACCTAGATGGTCCTATGACCGTTGGTCATACAAGAAATCAGCCTTTAGAGCCTACTTTAGGCATGCCTTAACACACTGCAGCAAAGAAACATATATGAAGGAGAACTTAATAGGATTTATCACTACAGAACTAAACATGAGTACACCATGAAATTTATGAAAGCAATTTATTCAACACTGAAAAGAAATATACAAAGAACAGAAGCGGAGGCTGGAAGATGAACATCGCCCTCCATGCCGAACTGAAGATCCATCAGGGGGAAGTGTTGCACAAGACATAAGAAATCGGGTCTCTGTAACATATAGACTACATGAATATAAGACACTATCTGAAACTTTAAAGCTAACGAACAAGAGATGCATGTACAAAAGACCACCTACAGTTTTTAACGTACTGTGTAATGAAAAGGAGAAGAGAGGGGCAGAATTTGAGTCTGGGATATATAAGATACCTGTTAATAACATAGAAGATAACAGGAGAGAAATATACATAGGTGTGACAGGGAGAAACTTTAAGAACAGGTTGGCCAAACACAAGGATAATGTGATTAAAGGGAACCTTGCGACAGCTTTAGACCAAAGGGCTTATGAGAAAGATGTGAGTATAATCTGCAAAGATGCAAAAATTCTTAAGAAAGTATGGGACCATAATGATTTGTTTTTTATGGAAAAAGTAGAAATTTTAAAAGCTAGCGAAAAAGAACTAGTGTTGAACACTTGATAAGCAGACGGTATGATAAAAGATTGGAGATATGCGTTCCAGAAATATGCTAATTAATTCCGACCAATAGACGTAGGTAATATTAAGTACCTGTTTATTTCAGGTTTATAAATTTGTTCACCTAGAAAAAGGTTTTTTCTAGTCAGGCACCTTGTGAAGTGAATTTATTTTTATGTATTTTTATTTATTTTAATTTTATTTATTTTATCTATTTTTCGGCTTAATTAATTTTTTTAAAATATATTCTATTATTCTCGAATCTTCTAATTTTAGATGCGTTTCAATCTCTTTTACGTTGTAATTGATGATAGTATGTAGTATTCTGAAAACGTTTTTACTGAAAAGTTTATTAAAACAGTTATTTCTTTTTTAACTGCTGATTGTGCTTTAATGATATGTGAACATTCTAAAATTAGTTTGCCGTCGCTTGATTCTTATCACATTTTAACACGTGTAAACAAACTATTAAATTTGTGATTAGATAAAAGTTTTTCTGAATAAATATAACTTCCTTATTTTTATATAATTTAATATATTATTTATCTGACTCCAGATTTTTATTTAAAGTTCTTTATTAAATTTTAAATAATAATTTAGCATTACTGCATGCGGCTATATATATCTTTTAATTATAATAATAAATTTATTAAAGATTTCATAAAATTTCAAATAAAATTGGTTAATGTTTAATTATACAATTAAAAAGTGAATATTAGAAGATAAATTAATAAATAATACTTGAAGAAATCATTGTTTAGTTCTAGTCAGAAATGACGTATGTGCATGTCACAAATTCTGACCCCAGATTGTTTAGTTCTAGTCGAAAAATGACATATGCACACATCACAAATTCTGACCCCAATATGGAAATATATAGTGTTTAATATACCCTCAACCTTTCTGTTTAAGAAAAAAACAAATTACTTTGTTATAATTAACAGTAATGAAAAAATGAATTTTTGAATCTGTTTATCCTCATAATTTGCATATTATACAGTCGATAAAAAAATTCATAAAACAAAAAATTTCTCTTTGGTTGGAAATTTTTCAAAACATGCATAAAAGCATATCAGAGAACATGATAAAATTAGAATATGAGGTTAAATTTAAATAATATACGATTAATAGCCATCGAAATTGGAGAATACTTCTGGAAGTCATATTTTATTGCCCTTGTTTGCAAGCCACTCCCACTGATGCTCCACTTCCAAATGATCTTAGACTACCTCAGCTTATAAAAGCTACCTTTCTATTTGCAATTGAAACAGGAACATCGTTTATTTTGACATCGGGAAAAGATTTAGGGCTGTCTGAAATGTGATCTCTTTGTTTGTTTACATAATTTTGACAAGGAGGTATTGAATTATATAATAATTTATTAAAAAATAGTAACATAATGTAGAAAAATAATTTTTTTTGCATTATAGAGTAGAGACTTGTCAGAAATAAAAACTTTAATTCAGTTAGAAGATATAGATTAAAAAATAGCGAAAATTTTTTAATAAAAACTCGGGGTCACAGTCTGCATGAAACCAACACCATCGGGAAGATATGACACCATATAAGGGTTAAAAGAAAGTAGATCTGGAGATAGTAAGAATGTTATAATAAAGGAGATAGCAAAGCAATAGGAATATTGTACTCATCCTGTTGATCAATTCCTCAAGGGAACTATGCCAGATTCAGAGGAAATAAATCAAACCCAGGTAAAAAACGACCACAGAAAGCTATTTTAACTGATGTTGACAAATTTGATATCTGTTATTCAGGCAACTGTGTTGGAAATTTAAAAAAAAAAAAAGTAAATATCCAACCATGGTGGAAATTTTAATGTGTATAAGAGAGAAAATCAACTGTGAAGGCAATAAAAGATCCCTTGATCGAATTTAAAATTAAGTTTGAAAATCAAACTTAATTTCAAATATGGCAAGATCAAGAACAAATTTTTTTTTATAGACAGATCAGAGATCATACATCATTGCCCATTGTTGTCAATGGGCAATGATGTATGATCATTACCTTTTAAATTAAAACAAAACATGACATTTAAAACAAGCATGACATTTTAGAGAACAATTAAGAAATTTTGTATATTTAGATGAAAACTGGGTAAATGAAAAACCATTCTAAGCAAAGGCAAGGGCATGATGATAAATCTATTAAGGTTTGAAAAATTACCTCGTGGGAAAGGCTCCCTTATCTTATTGCACATAGATAGTGAAGATGGCTTTTTACCTGAAGCAAAATTATTATTCTGATATAGCACTAATTCTGAAAATTATCATAATGAAATGGATAGAAACAAATTTAAACAATGGTTTTAATTACAGTTATTGCCAAATATTCCAAGTAATTCTAATCATAATGGATAATGCTCTATATCATAGCATGTTGCAAGAAAAATTTCCATCTTTAACATCAGTAAAAGCAGAAATGGTTGAATGGCTACATTATTGTGGAATTCCTTGTTCTGCAGATATACTTAAGCAAGAATTATATGAAGTAGTAAAACAATATAAAAAAGAAAAATGAAACTATGTAATCAACAAAATAGCATCTGCAAATGAACACACTGTTATCAGGCTGCCCCCTTATCACTGCAACTTAAGCTCAATTGAACTAATTTGGACTCAAGAAAAGGAAGATGTGAGAAGAGAAAATACAACTTTTAAACTCAATGATGTAAAAAAATTAACCCATTTAGCCACATCAAAAGTTTCAGCAACAGATTGACACAAGTGTATTGATTATGCCTGTAAACTAGAAATATCATATTGGGAAAATGATGGGATTATTGAATAACCTGTGGAACCATTTATTATTAATACTACAGAAGATAGCAGTGATTCAGATACAGATTCTGACATGAGGTATCATCAGAAACAAAATTCTATAATGCCCATGTCAGAAAAAATATTTTAGCCTTTTTATAAAAAAAAAAATTCTATGATAGAGTTTGCCATTTTGTATTCCTCATCACTCATTAAGTAACATTTTATAAATAAAAATAAAAAATATTCTAATGGAGTTCTTGCATGTGACTTTTTTCTTTGTTCAATTTGAAATTTATACCAATTAAAAAAAACATACATTTTCATTTTCAAATATATTCTAATGGAGTTTTTGCATCTATTATTTGAAATTAACTGGGAGCTGAGGTATGATTAAAATTCACATATTAATCATTTAACCATGAAAAATAATTTACATCTGTAACAAACAAATTTCTTATAGATTTTTACTTTTATATTTTAGACTTCTAAGTGGAGATAAATATTTTCTCAAAGATTTGCACTGCTTATTCTAACATAACTAATTACAACTAGCCAATTAGCAAGAAATAATAATCATCAAAGAAAATTACTTTATTGAATAGAAAATAGCACTTTTGGAATTCTTAGATTCTGTTTTCAGCTTTATACAACAAATTGAATTCTGTTCCAATTCGTTAACATTTAAAATTAAATCAAACATAATTACTATAGTAACCAAAAACATGTGCCACACTAAATATGTTTTCTTATTTTAATTTAAAAAGTTTTTCATATTAAATTATTATTACATACATTAATACAAATTTTTTTAATATAAAAATCTTCAGTAAACTATTAATTAAGACGATTGATTTAATTGGTTGTTTTAAATCTATCAACATTGTAGATCCAGGAGAATTGAGTAGTGCCTGGAAGTTTTGTCTTAAAGCTAGTGTTGCTAGTGGAGCTGCTACTAGTGCTAAAATTACCTATATGCCCCATTATTCCATTATGGAAAGAATGTAAAAGGCACTTAATATTTGGATCAAGGACCAAAAGGAGTTCCTTTAAGTAGTTCAGTAATACATGAAAAAGTGCTGAGAATATATGAACAACTGGGATAGAGTTCTGACCAGTCTAAATTTAAAGCTAGTAAGGGATGGTTTGCACATTTCCTCCATTTTCATAACTTTCATCACATAAAGATACTATAATAATTCTAAACTAGCCAAACTTCCCCCAGCGGTTTATTTTTTGAATTAACTGCTAAAGTTTAGAATTATTTGAATCGTGTAAATCCCCTAGTAAAATGAAGATTATGATAAAGATACTATAGTTGGAGAAACAGCCTCAGCTGATTATAATGCTATAGACCAGCACTTCTCAAACTATGGGTTGTGACCCCAAATGAGGTCGTGAAGCGAAAAATGCTGGGGTCGCAAAAATTAAATTCAAACACTTAAATTTCAGTTTATATGTAATTTCACAAATGCCCAATATTTAACGAATGACAACATATGAATTTTCAGTGTAGTTGGTTGATTGTGTTCATCTTGAAGTAAATGATTTATATACTTATATGTTTTATTCCATATTTAATACTTTGCCCAATATTTAACGTATGACAACACATGAATTTTCAGTGTAGTTGGTTGATTGTGTTCATCTTAATAAGTGTGTTATAAATTTTCAGTGTAGTTGGTTGATTGTGTTCATCTTAATAAGTGTGTAAGTTTATGTACTTGTACGTTTTATTTCATATTTAATACCTGGGGTTGCGAGCTAGTAATGAAAAATGGGGTCATGAATGAAAAAAGTTTGAGAAGCGCTTGTAATAAAAAATGGGGTCACGAAAAATCTCATAATGAAAAATGGGGTCGTGAATTAGGGTCGCGAAAAATCTCGTAATGAAAAATGGGGTCGTGAAGGAAAAAAGTTTGAAGGGTTATGAATGAGAAAAGTTTGAGAAGCACTGCTATAGACTTATCCAGAACAATTAAAAAAATAATTGAAGATAAAGAATACCTGCCCAAACAGGTATTCAATGCAGATGAAACCCTTTCTAATGAAAATGCATGCCTAGCAAGACTTACATCTCAAAGCTGAATGCTCTGCACCAAAATTCAAAGCTGCAAGAGATTGTGTCATCCTACTCTTGTATGCTAATGCAGCAGGTGACTGTATGGTGAAATCAATACTAAAGTATTTCTCGCTGAACCCATGTGCCTTGAAAGGTAAAAACAAATGCTATCTTCCAGTGTTTTGACATGCAAATGGGAAAGCATGGGTAACAGTTGCATTGACAATGGACTATCTGAATAATTATTTCATTCATGATGTTGAATAGACCAGGACACTCAGAGGTACTTCAGTCAGCCCATTCAAATGTTGAAGTTGTATTTCTGCCTCCAAATACTACTACATTTGTATAACTGATAAACCAAGAAATTATAGAAACATTCAAGCAATACTATACACGTCACACGTTTAACAGGATACTGGAAGCTATTGAAAATAGCCCAAGTCTGATAGTCACAGATTGCTGGAAGCAGTTCAATATTGCTGACTGCATCACCATCATTAAAGGCTCACTTGATGAAATAAAGCAGTCAACTCTAAATGCCTGTTGGTCTAAGCTGTGGAAGAAGTGTGTGAATGAATTTGCCCAACATAAATGCCCAGAAATCAAGAAGATAATGGATGTTGCAAAACATCTGGATAGTGAAGGTTTGTTAGATATAAAAGATGACAATGTAGAGCAACTGCTGCAGTCACACAGCAAGGAGGTGACTGAAAAGGAATTGGAGGAACTAATCAGATCTGGTGAGGAAGAGGATGATGACAAAGAGGACTCAAAGACAAAAAGAATAAAATGACTCCTCCTAACTTAAACAAAGGACTGTCAATGGCAAATAATCTCTCAGAATTTTTCTTTGAAATCAGTCTCAACATGGAACAGAATGGCAATAAGCTAACAAATCTTCCAAACCCAGTTTTAACTGGGTTTGGAAACTGGGTTTAGAAGATTTGTTAGCTCCACATAAACAATTATAAAAAGAGTTTCAGAAAAAAAAGAGGTAGACATCTCTTCTGAGCTACTTAAAGCACTCATCTGATAGAGGCCCTCACCCATCCACTAGTATTAATACCTAGACATCAGTTTCAATCAAGTTATTTTAATTTTAATGTATGTAAATTGTTTTTTACAGATTATTCTTTATTTAATTTTATTTAATTATGTGTTTATTACACATAATGCTCTTTAAAAAAAATGCAAATGTTTGTCTTTCTTACCAATTCTCTTAACCTTACATTTTTCATAAAAAATTAACTTCACCAGCTGCACTGTTTTACAGGATCGTAACTTCCCACAGTTGCCAAGAGATTACTGTATAGTACTGGGTATAGTACTTTCTTTTCATAACTAAAATATTACTAGTTTATATTTAAAATAATGTTTTATAATGGATAAAACAATTAACAATATATAGAAAACATTCATTTTGTTGCAAATATTGTTAATATTGGATTTGAAGTACCGTATATACTTGAATATAAGCCAACCCCGACTTCAGAATTTCAGAATCGGTAAAAATGCGTAACCCATGTATAAGCCTACCCCCGACTTTACCACTTAAAATTCAATAAAAATTTGAAATTGATAAATTACATGATCTTTGATTTTTATATTTAGAATATATATACTAAATTTAGATAAAATTTAGTATATATCTCAATAAAAAAATATTATGTCCGCTTCGGTAATAGTTTCGTAAAAAGTCATCGAAAATGTAAAAGTATTAAATTATAAGACGCGTCACAAATAGTATACAAATTATCTCAATTACGTTTCTGTAACAATCTTTCACCAAAGAAAATGTTTTTACTAGGATTAGATTTCGTATTTATTACATATTAACTATTGTAATAAATGTTATTAATATACTAATTAGCTTTAATTTATTTTGTTCGTTTTGTTTTCATTTCGATTAAGTTTGTCAGGTTAGAAAGTGCCGTCATAGTTCATTCCAAGACGTCACCACTAAGCCGATCGACGTAAGGGTTGTGATTTACTTTCTTGCGCGATTGTACATTACCGTTTTTTTTAAGTATTCAATGTGTTCATTTAGTGTGTTAAAATTAGTAATCGTATTTTGTATTTCGTTGAAGTGCATGTTTGTGTTGAAGTGTAAGAATTACAGTGTATGTTTTTAGTTTACAGTGTTTTTTACAGTTTACAGCAGGGGTGGGCAATTATTTTCTGCCAAGGGCCGGATTAACAATTTTCAGAATGAAGCGGGCCGTATAAAAGTTGAAATGTACCTAAGGCCGAATTTAACCTTATGACGCCATTATGTAATCATGTAATGAAATTATTGATGATAACATTAGCTAATCTATTAATAATTAATAAAACTACTTTGACATAAAATGACTACACAAATTCAAGCAAGATTTATTTTTGCACAAAGAATATTCCTCTCACCATCACACGGGACAAGAATAATAGTTGCGCCAATTTATCTGCACACTTTCTTGTCAATCTAGCTATCGTGTGTAGCCACTTTTGTGATATTTACACAAAGAATATATTCGTGTATCAATATTATTTTTAAAATATACTTTTCTTGTATTATTTTTTTAGTTTTTGTTTGTATGCAAAGAGTTCAAAAGCATCCGTAGAAACTATTTTTTTCATTAGAAACATTAGAAAATAATTCGTTCTACGAATAAATTCTGATAATTTTCTTTAAAAACATAAGTATTTTATCAAACTGATTGATTGTTAACAACCTATAACATCAGAATGTTACAAAATATTAGGTACCTACATAATTATTTTTGTAAAAACAAATTTACAACTTAATATGAATGGTGAAATTTACTATGTTCGTGGTTAATTATATCATCAAAATTTGGAGTAATTCGGTAGTGTGCATGTACACTAGCGAGAGTATCTATTATTTTACACTACAGAATATCCATTATTTTATTTTTTCTTTTCGACTAGAATTTTACAAATGTGGCATTGAAACTGTAATATATTCTAGTTTATGCGGCGGGCCGTATAAGATGCCTTCGCGGGCCGGATCCGACCCGCGGGCCGCCTTTTGCCCACCCCTGGTTTACAGTTTAGTTTTGAAGTGTACGATTTCAATTCTAGCGCGTCCAAAAGATTGAGAACCACTGCGCTAGAAAACAATTGTTCGTTAACATAAACCCAAAATAAGTTAAGAATAAAAAAGTTTTTCTTCTCTTCACATTCCTCTGTTCAAGAATAAAAACTTATTTTTTATCCAAGAATTGAACGTTTGGAACACAAAATATTCAATTGTCGCCAATTAATTCAATTTTAAATTGAAATCGAAAATAGATTGCATAGCGTCTCTTTCATGGCAAACTAGCGAAATTGCATTTATGATTAATTTTAGTATTTCCCAATGATTGCATTTTGTGTGTATTGTGTGTCCCTAGTATGGATTTACAAAAATTAATGAAATGTTATGTTGTAGGAGAGTGAACGTAATTTTCTAAATGTCTTAAGTAAATGTGTTGTAGAAGTACCGAGTTATATGAGGGTTTCAGCAATTTTCAAATCGTGTTAGAGTGAAACCGTGTTGTAAGAAGTCGTGTTATAGGAGGGATACCTGTATAAAAACGATATATCGAAGGGTAATTTATTTCATACAGTTAATACTTAAATAAGAACAAGTTAATACTTAAATAAGAATAATAAAAGAATTACACAAAACTAGATTATGCTATAAGAAATATTTTTTAAATAATGAATAAATATTAAATAATACCTAACAAAAAATAATAAAACTGTTATTTAAGCTATTTCGGATATTGCTTTATGATTGGGGTTCTCACTTGCAATTTTCTTCGGTTTTATCGGCTGTGTGATTTATCCTTAACCATCTTTTCACTCTAGGAGTAGGATTCCATTTCTTTAGAGATAGGCCGATTATACTAATAGACATTGTATATACTCATCTATGAGTATATAATACAATAATAGATTATATACTCTTTGATATACGTTATATGTTTGTTTACTGAAGTAACAAACGCCAGGGAATAAAAATGTAGTATTTCATCAAAGGATAACAAGTTTTATGAAATGAATGAATAAATATTACAAACACAGTTCCGTCTAATTTTTTTCACCTATGTACGGAATGAACATTACTACGGGCACTTAGAATACGCTGTTGCGCAGATGAAAGTTAAAAAAAGAGTAAGGAATGTAAATTTGCGATTTCCAAATTGGGTGGATGCTCGGGCGCTCATCTTAAAGAGAACCTTGATCACAAGTGCCATTTTAACAATCGGTTCGCCGAATTAAACAAAAAATTAGGTATCGGTTCTGTCGAACCGGTGCGAACCGTCTGAATCCCACTACTGGTTCTGATCCTCCAGAAATTTTCAGGAGTACGTATATTGAATGTTGCAAGTGAAAAACTAATTGCTCTTCCGCTGAATCTTTTCTTAGTCATTATTTTGACAAAAAAATAAATAAAATTTTATTATAGACCTACACAAATAATTCTATTATTTTTGAATATTTTATTCTTATTTATAAACAGATTTTTCTCTATCAGTAACATATATTTAAGTCTTGCCATAGAGATTCGAATAAAGAGAAGACAATTTATAATCAAATGCATCGAAAATCTATGTCAAGTCAAATAACCCACAGCGAAAATAATTTTAAATAAACAGAAATTATTATCAATTCATAATTACTTATAAATTTATAATCGATTATTTAAGTACAAAATATTCATAACTGATTTTTGATAGTCATCGTTTGAACAATCGCTCTTTAAAATATTTCTAGAAATCAAAACTGACAATTTTCTGTTATTTTATTGTAGGAAATAATATATAAGAGGCGATGTTTTAATGTTAATTTTATTTTCATTTAGAAAAACTTAAAAATGCATCCAGAGGGAAGGCGGTGACTCTAACTCAAACATAGTAGTCACAAGATAGTTACTGATTGACTCTTATTTCAAAAGACATTACAACCAATTCAACTCTCTGTAACTTTGATCCTGAATTTAAACTTGAATTTAAGTTAAATATTATTATTCTAAGCAATAATATTCGAGAAAAGTATTCAAAAGGATACTGATTATCAAATTTGAAATCTCAAATCCAATTAATAAAAGAGCTAGAACAATTTAAAAATTGCCGAAATCGGCAAAAAGCGTCGATTTTCTCCTCTTTCTCTACAGACATTCGCACTATTCTATTGATATCGATTATATTTGAGATATAGGTACTATATTTCTTAGATTATTTGAAATCTCTTGAAAATTTCAGTACGGATCAAAATAAAGGGGGAAATGGGGGTACTTTTTCCATAAACACTTCTAAATGGACAGACCGTTAACTTTGGGGGCCTACCCAATTAACCCAAATTAACTTAACTGTGAGAGCTACGCTAAGCTAAAACGCTTTAGAGCAGGGGTGTCTAACCTTTTGACTTCATTCGGCCACATTTGAAGAAAAAAAATTGTCTCTGGCCACGCATAAAATATATTAATTCTGGTAAGATTCGAGATTACCTGCCGCGAGTTTTCGTGGCGTTGCGCTTATATACACCATCCAGGTCATGGATATATAATCCAGGTATAATTATGTGGCGATGGATTGGACGACTACACGGCGCGATGATTTGACCTATAGTAATCTTATTACTACAAGATTACTATACTCTCACATAGACTCAATACTGACTTCGATACTGTCAGGTATAGATACAGTACGTTGCGCTATTGACAGACGCGAAAACTCGCTGCAGGTAATCTCAAATCCTGCTTTAATTCTAATGATGGTTATTATGCAAAAAAGTTAATAAATAATGTACAATATATGATATCCACCACGACAAATAAGCAAAAATGTCGTAGCAAAATAATCTTAGACTTCTTTTCATTCAGAAATGCTTTAAAAAAATCATTGAGCAGATCAAGAAGTTTTAATCAATGGAATAAGAAATATTTTAGGAAATATAGGAATTTAAATAATAAAAACTTCATTATGTTTTATATTATTATTAGTGCAAAAATGAAACGAATTTCTTTTTCTTTATTAATAGGATATTTGATTATATTAAGGAGAATTTCAAAAAAGAAATATATAAAACTTTCAATGTTTTAAGGAAATTTATGATTTTATGTTAGGACGCGGGTTGGGCAGCCCTGCTTTAGAGGGTTTTGGGCTTGCACTCTCATTCTGGCATTGCCACATTGTTTGCATGATTGACAAATGACAAAGTATATTTTGATTTTACCCACTACCGATAGAACCGTATTTACTATTTATTGTCATTTAAAACATTAATATTTAATATTTTATTCAAATCCAATAGTATTGCAAACCAACGATTTAAACTTTATCTAGGTACGAAAAAAAATTTGTAGAATTTATTTTTTCTTAAATTTTTAATTTAAATTGTTTTTATTTTCTGACCGCGAAGGGGGCCCTTTGATTGAACGGGGTCTTGGGCTGCAGCCCATAAAGACCATGCCTAAATCCGCCCCTGCCTCTACATATCGCATTACATAACCGCTTTTGAACAAATTTGGAATACAGGTAGGCCTCGATTAGTGCGAGTTCGAATAATGCGATATTCGAATTGCCAATAGGTAGGCCTCGATTAGTGCGAGTTCGAATAATGCGATTTCGATTAATACAGGTAGGCCTCAATTAGTGCGAGTTCGAATAATGCGATTTCGATTAGTATAGGCCTCGATTAGTGTGAGTTCGAATAATGCGATATTCGATTAGTGCACGTTATAAAAATGATACCGTTTTTCACTTAGTAGGTTAGTACGAGCAAATATCCGATTAATGCGAGTTGTAAGCATAGACCAGTCTTACTAACAAAGGTCCAATTAATGCGAGTTGTAAGCATAGACCAGTCTTACTAACAAATGTCCGTCCCTTTAATGATGTCAATTAACAAATTAATGTTAATTTTCGGTTAGTAAAACCGAACGAGGAGCTTTTTATGATGTCAATGAACAAATTACCGTTAATTTTCGGTTAGTAAAACCGTGAGTTGTAAGCATAGACCAGTCTTACTAACAAAGCTCCGCTTCCTTTTGCATGTTGTAAGCATAGACCAGTCTTACTAACAAAGGTCCGTCCCCTTTTATATGTATTTTCGGTTAGTAAAACCGGACGAGGAGCAGTCCAAGAACAATCACTAGATTTTGAAGGGGTGAAACATCAGAAAGATGGGCTTTTTCTGTTAACTGTGCTTTGAAGGGGTGAAACATCAGAAAGATGGGCTTTTTGCCATTAAATGTTTAACATTACTGTACTTTTGAAGGGGTGAAACATCAGAAAGATGGGCTTTTTGCCATTAACTGTTTTGAAGGGGTGAAACATCAGAAAGATGGACTTTTTCCGTTAACTGTTTGATTAGTAAAACCGGATGAGGAGCAGTCCAAGAACAGTCACTTGGCTTTGGGACAAGGAGCAGTCCAAGAACAGTCACTTGGCTTTGAAGGGGTGAAGATGAGGAGCAGTCCAAGAACGGGTCACACGATTTTGAAGGGATGAAACATCAGAAAGATGGGCTTTTTGCCGCTTGGCTTTGAAGGGGTGAAACATCAGAAAGATGGGCTTTTTGCCGTTCAAATTTTCGGTTAGTAAAACCGAACGAGGAGCAGTCCAAGAACGGTCACGGCTTTGAAGGGATGAAACATCAGAAAGATGGGCTTTTTGCTGTTAAAGATTTTGAAGGGGTGAAACATCAGAAAGATGGGCTTTTTCTGTTAACTGTGCTTTGAAGGGGTGAAACATCAGAAAGATGGGCTTTTTGCCATTAAATGTTTAACATTACTGTACTTTTGAAGGGGTGAAACATCAGAAAGATGGGCTTTTTGCCATTAACTGTTTTGAAGGGGTGAAACATCAGAAAGATGGACTTTTTCCGTTAACTGTTTGATTAGTAAAACCGGATGAGGAGCAGTCCAAGAACAGTCACTTGGCTTTGGGACAAGGAGCAGTCCAAGAACAGTCACTTGGCTTTGAAGGGGTGAAGATGAGGAGCAGTCCAAGAACGGGTCACACGATTTTGAAGGGATGAAACATCAGAAAGATGGGCTTTTTGCCCACACGAAGGGTGAAACATCAGAAAGATGGGCTTTTTTCCGTTAACTGTTTAACATGGACGAGGAGCAGTCCAAGAACAGTCACACGATTTTGAAGGGGTGAAACAGCAGAAAGATGGGTTTTTACTGTTAGCTATTTAATATTACTATCATTCAGCTTTGCTATCGTATATATACAGTATAGTGCAGAATTTTCTCTTTTAAAAAAATATCGAAATGGATAAAAGGAAGAACCTTTTTGATGATAAAACAGGAAACGAAAAAAAGAAGAGGTTAGCGATTACCCTAGAGCAAAACATGGATGTGATTGAGCGACATAAAAGCGGCGCTCAACTTCTGCTTTCGGATTCGGCTGTTGGTTTGATGATGGTATGAGACCAAAGCGAGTATATAATTATATACACGCTTTGTATGAGATGCAATTCCTGGTAAGTTATTAATTTAAATGATGAACAACGATGTAAAATATGAAAATAAATATTTCTTAAACAATTAGTATTATGGTTATTCATCGTGAGGTTGGCTTATGGCCGGAATCTTACAAAGCAAGAACCAATTACCATATTTTACATATAGTAATACTTCGAATAGTGCGAGAAATTCGCGGAACCCATTATTCGCACTAATCGAGCCTACCTGTATAGACATATCCTAGCTCAATTAAAATCATCTGAATTTTTTGGCTCAATTGGGCTAAAATTAAAAGATATAAATGAGGATAATTCTTTTCTCTAAAAATGTTTCTATAGATCGTTCAAGATTTATTCAAAATCAGTTGAATACAAATATTTATGTTAGTGGTTCTCAACCTTTTTCCTGTTGAGGAACACATTTTAATATTTTAAAATTTGGCAACACATCTAAATATTTTAAATAATAATTTAGATTTAACAACGAATTTTCATTAACACATTATTGTATTTATTCTTATTTATTACATTCAGATTACAGAAATACTCATATTTATTCTTATTACATTCAGATTACAGACATACTCGAACAAGGGATCATTAAATGGAACTCTTGTTAAAGTACTAGATAGGGAAAGTAGCGACACTCTTTGCCGGTGCATTTGCCGACAATGTAGCGCTCCCACAGGCTGTTCAGTATCACGTGACCTTCTTCCGTCATTTTTGTGCAAAGAAATCGGTGTGTTTGTATATTAGCGCAACCTAAATAGTCAAATGACTATAAATATTGTAACTTTTTATCGATATGATGGGATGTTAGGTAATGGAACGTAAAGGTAAATCAAAAGAGTGAAAGAGATATTAATTTCGAAAATTAATATACTAAATAAAATAAATGAAAATGTAATTGAGCATGGATAAGCAGGTGCAATCCCTGATCAAAGTGATATTATCAAATAAATATTTCCGTAGATAGTTTTTAAATGAAACTTCTTAGATTTTAAACGTAAAATGTAATTTAGGCGTGTATAATTGTTTTCGATTAAACCAATTATTGATTATGTATATCCTTAATAAAAATTCTTTATAAAACATTCCCATTTTAGCCAAAAATATTTAGTTCATTGATTTAAAGCATATGGATCTGTAAAGACTATTTCTGTTTTCTAATATTATGTTCATTAATTTTATTATGAAATAAAAGGTTTTTGTATATACATTAAACTTACATTGTACTTTTACAAAAAAAAAAAAAAAAAAAAATTAATTTATCAATAAACTATATATTTTATAAAACAATAAACAAATATTAGTGTCTCAAATATGTTTACATATTTGAGACACTAATATCCATGTTGAAGTAGACATTTCAATTTCAATAATCTATTACCAGCTTCTATAACTTTTAATGTTGTGCATGTCTGAAGAATTGTAAGAATATTGCGATAGAATTGAAAACCATATAATCCATTCACTAAAAACTTTAACGTATACTTTTTAAAAAATAACATTAAAATGAAAGAGTATTGTATCATACTCAAAGCGATACCTTAACATACAACATTAATATGTAGAACATGTTAATGCTCTGTTAAAACATATGTTATACATTATGTATATTAATGCTCTAATATGAAAAATAAATAAATTATATATATAATATAATGTTATAATATGTTACAACATTGTTATGCAATGCTAATGCTCTTCTTGTATAGAGCATTAACAAATAAATAAATAAATAAACTTAAATAAAATAAATAAATTAATAATAAGAATAAGTG
>AYEL01070347.1:0-50619 GCA_000484575.1 Olivierus martensii
ATAAATAAACTTAAATAAAATAAATAAATTAATAATAATAATAAGTGATAGTGAAATTTTAAAGCTAAGTAAAAAAATCATTTAAATGATTTAAATATGTCGATGTGTTGTTTTAATAGCATACGGAAAAGCTGCTCTTTGCACAAACATGGCTGCCGCGGCGGAGTCGCTACTTTTCTTATCTAGTACTTTAGCCCTTATTAAGTTATAGCGCCACCTGCGAATTTGTCTTTTTAGATCCGCCATACTCAATCTGCGCCACCGCCAGATACAGATACAGAATACTCAACCTGCAGCCCGCGAGCCGCATGTGGCCCACCAGGCTTTCACATTCGGCCCGAAACACACAGTCAAGATTTTAATTTTTGAAATCTAAAATTAACGGCAACAACTGATTGTCGATTAAATTATAAGGGATTTATAGTGATTTAAAATTACTATAAATCCCTTATTAATATTTATTTATAACGGTTTATAAATAATTATTATAGTTTTGTTTATTATAAGCAATTCGAAAAACTTGTAATTGTTTTGAAATGTACTATTTTATATCAAACTGTAATTTAAACACCCATAACGATGTCTTCAAATAACAAACGAAAAATATCTGATGAAAATAGTGTTATAGTTAAGATAACTAGAAAGAAGAATATTTTGTTGTGTTGAATAAAAAAGGTTGAGTAACATGTTTGATTTGTCAAGAAAGTATCATTTTTAAAAATGTAACATTGATCGTCATTATACTATGAAACATAAATCAATTAATTACACTTTTGTTCACGAGTCTTTAATAAGACGTGAAAAATTGGTTTTTTTCGAGAAATCGTTGCAACAACAACAAAGTATTGCGCGAATTGCTGATTTAGCATGTTGCGGCCCGCTTGAAATAGCAAACAAATGCATGTGGCCCGGGGAAAAAAAAAAAAAAAAAAAGTTGAGTACGACTGTTTTAGAGAAACTGTAATTTTAATTTAATTTTTATTCCTTAATTTTTAAATTATGAATAACGACAAAAAATTTTGGCTATCGCAGAAATTCGAGGGTTAGATCTTTCTAACAATACCCTATTTATAGGAATCGGTAGAACTGCAAAAGGAATATCCAGCCAATCACATTTCACTATTTATTTAATATATATGATTCATGCAATTACATACATACAATTTATTCTTAATTTTTCGTGGCACACCGTCAAAGATTTGACGACACACTAGTGTGCCGCAGCACAGTGGTTGAGAATCACTGGTTTATGTTATTTAAGGCTTTCTGAAAAATGCAACCCAATAAAGCTAAACTGGTGGAAATAGGAGTCTTTTTCATCATGAACTCTTCTACCGGTCGTATCGTTCAACCGATTTCCACCAAATTTAATATAGGAAAACATACTTGGACATAGGCATACTTATTATTTTATTAGATGTTTCGTAAAAATTTCGATTTAATCGGATTAGAAATAAAGAGGGCATTTAATGATGTATTAACATATTGTTATTAGAATGTCTCTTTCAGAAAGTTTTCATCTAAAAAATAAACGATATTCCATCAAAAACATCTAATATGTGAAAAAATAAACCAAGTACTGTCCGTCCAGCTTAGCAGCGACCATCGACGCAAGTACGCGTGCGCTAACTGAACGAGTCCAGTGACAAAATAGGGATGATAGCTTCGCACATGAATATTTTCAAACGCAAGATAACTGAAGTTGAATTGAAGTTTATTGTAATGTCGAATGCTAAATGATTAGTTTCGACGTTGGAAATATTTTATTGTAATGTCGAATGCTAAATGATTAGTTTCGACGTTGGAAATAATTACTAACAGAATTTAATATAATATTAATTCAATAATTCCCACTCATCATTATACCGACTGGGAACTTAATATAATATTAATTCAATAATTTTTATCTAATAAAATATAATCATTATACCGACTGCGACTCTCCCTTTCGCGTTTGGACTCATCCACTAATTCAATATTCCCACCCGTCATTATACCGACTGCTACTCTCCCTTTCGCGTTTGGACTCATCCACCCTTATCTAGGCGCGGTTTCGTGACGGACAATACATAGTACAGTATTTGTTAAAATTTAAATGTGGCTACTTTGTTGATAATTTAAAAAAATAAAATAATAACGTCAACCAAAGTAGTCACACGTAAATTTTAACAAGTATCACAATTTCTTGGTACTGCTTATTTATTTGCTTATTTTTGCATATTAGATGATTTTGATTGGGATTTTATAATACGGTACCTGCACTGCCTATTTAATTCCGCATCTGTTGTTGCCACACCACTGGGGCTTTGGTTGAATAATAAAAGCGTTGCTGCGCAAAGATCCAATTCTCTCAGATGACAAGATTGTAGTGTTACATAGTGAAAAGCTGAAAAAAATTTCAATTTTCATTAGACCACATTGATTATCTTTTACACTTCCTGAATATTGTTTAGCTTTGCTTTACAATATATAGATCGGCATTTTAACTGCATTAGTTTTAATTAAAAACAGTTCTGATTATTGCTCACAAATAGGTTATTTTTATCGAGACATTGATCAAGTAGGTTAAAGTCACATCAAAAACAAACCGTACTTATTTGTAGTCAGAAAAAAATATTTATATAAGAGTATCATATTCTTTTTATTTTTTGTTTTAATAATAAAATAATTAGATAATAAATTTTAATTAACCTAATTAAACACAAAGAAGTATCAATACCAATAGCAGACTAATGTTTTTCAAAGAAAGAAAATACGTATTCAGTTTGAAATCTCAGTTATTTGTTTCGAGTTTTCCATTGATTTGAGTTTTCCATTGATTTAAATTTTTTATTTCCTGTAAGGTTAACTTAAACGAAGATAAATTAAAAATTATATAACAAGGAAAACACGACTAGCGTCTACTGAACTTGACATAGAATCCTATAAAAAACCTGTTCTCTTCATTGTTGTTGAATAAAAGACGTCTTTTCATACAATTCCAATAACTAATATTAGAAGTTGTCCTTATTATTTGAACTGATCAATACTGGATATTAAATCTTCTTATATCTATCGAACTAATATTAGGAGGAATTATAAAAATCAAAAATTCTATTTAGAATATTAGTGATTTTGCTGGTAAAATAGTATGCAGAATCATTTTTCTTCTAAATTTAGTTAAATCAATCTATAACTAAATTTTTAATACAATCGACATATTTTTTTCCTTTCTATTTATTATGCAAATTGTTTGGCCTTTAAACTCGAAAATTATGAGTTAGCGAAACTTCCTGTTACGTTTTTTAATCCAAATAAAGGCCTATATTAAGTGTATAACCTTCATATTTCTTTATATTATCATTTTTTCACTGTTGGGAATTTAGAGCTTTCTATTTTTGTGAAGGGTGTCCTGTTTAACGAGTTCGTCCTAAGTATTTGACCCATTTGGGATGTCGGCCAGTAGGCTCTTAACCATAAATGCGGTATAAGGTCAATGTCCCAAAAGTACAAAACTTCCAGGAAAAATTTCAGCGTTTTTTAATGTAAAGTGAAAAAGATAAGAAACATTAAACGAGAAAAGTAAAAATAAGAAAGATGACTGAATAAACTAATTCGTTATCTCGATATACCATAAATGCTTGGATCTAATCGAGTGGTAAGAACGATTCATATAACCTTTTTACAGCCAACAATCATTAAAATTAATAACAGATATTTAGGAATACGAAGAAAAGAATCCTATAACAAGACCACAGAAAAATGACGAATAAATTTTCACGTTTCAATCAGGTAAATAGCGTGGAAATTTTAATACGATGAAAAATTATTATTTGTATTTTAAAAATAGAATAAATTATATTTTATATAATCTGAAACTTTTCTTAAAATTTCCATGAAAATTAAAAAGAAAAAAAAATTATATTAGAGACAAGTTTCAAATATCTTAAAAATAAATTATATTAGAGACAAGTTATAAATATCTTATGATCACTTTAAAAGCCATATTTTATTAAATTATATACCTATGATAAATAATAATAATAATAATTGCTAAAAATAATTTAATCTATAAAAATCAAATTATATTCTTACTCAAAATGAAGCAAAGAATGAATACAATGGAGAATTTCATTTCAACTTTCACCTTGACAAAGAAATTATAACATTAGACAACCTGAATCGAACTATATATACAGTTCCTCAATAATGACGTCATATATTTTTATATTTGCTATTGGAAGAGAGAGACTTTTTCCTCTTTACAATCTTGCAATCAACTAACCAATCGGATTAAATTAAAGAATCTGAGTTTAGAAAATTGAAAATTGTCGAATATGTAGAATTTGAGATATGAAAATTCATTTTGAAACATCTTATTATAAAATAGTATACTGTATAATTTTAATAAAACAGTATATAGAAAAATCTGATTTCATCTTAGGTTAAACTATAGGTGGTGGTGAAACAATATTTCGAGCCCAGTTCTTTAGAAAAGATTTTGAGGACGTGACCGAATTTGTCCCCTAAATTCCCTGATAAATCAGTTTTTCAATACGACTGACTTTAAAATATACTTTGCATTCAAATTAAGATTTAACAATTTCATAAATAGAAATTTTTATTAGGTGTATTATGTTTAAAAACTGCACTAAATCATATTAATACAGCAATTAGCTTTGATTTGAAAATAATTACTATACATAATTTTTCCAATTAATAATTCGTAATTAATATGAAGTAATCTGAAAAAGAAATATTTGCTGTTTTCGGTGAAAGAATAATCTAATACGAATGAAGGAAACATTTTTATATTCTTTATTAAAGGTAACTTGTATAATCATCTGAATACGAATATCATCAATTGCTTTTTTAAAAATCGTGTCAGGATTATTCTCATCCAACTTTATTAATGACATTTGATTGCAGTAAAATTTCCTTTTAATTATCGACAAAAATCACCAATGTTTTTGTAAAGATAGAATTAGTGATTATTAACAAAACACGGAAAAGCGAATATGAAGTATGTTGAATTGTCCCCCCTGCTCTGTACTGAATGTGGAGCAGCGATTTTAATTTTTTTTATGTGCCCGTTTCGTTACAGAATTTACTGTAAATGCTATAAAATTATCTATAAATATAAAGATTAGTATAACAGAATATAAATGAATCGCTTGGATAAATGGATAAATTCTAAATTGCTATACATGACAAAGTATTATCTCAGCGAGACCATATAAATACTGTATATATTTTGTTGTTTCAATTAGAGGTCTTATTACATTCGGGCGTGAAACTTAATATCTTAAGCATAAATAAACCTGCGAGTCAATACGGAAAGTATGGCCGAAGACAGAAAAATCTGCAGAGAATAAATAACATTATTAATTTCCAAAAAAAAAGAAAAAAAATATTATTTTGAATAGGGTATTATTTAAAAACTGATGACGACTTTGATATCTCATTGAAAAAATATATAAATTATTGTAGCATGTGTTCTCTCGAAACCGATCTTTATTCAAATCACTTTTTTATTTGATGCTAAATGAGAGAGAGATTTCAAATGATCAATGAAAATGGGACACACTATACTGTGTATATAATATAGTATAGAAAACTTAAATTTACAATCTTAATTTCTAATTTTACTTCTGAATGATATGCATCTGTCTTGTTTTATATTATTTTCAAACCGAAGATTATTAAGTGAGTGGGATCTCAAATTCCCCTTAGTAACTATATAGGAACTTAGATCCCACACGGTTACTAATGTGGATTCCTTATGAAAAAAAGTTAAAAATATAGGATCCAAAATTGAATGAAGATCATTCAGATGGCAAACGAAAGTTTTATTTTGCTTCTATCAGTCAGATGGCACGCATCTCTCAATAACCATGATAATCGACTTAGCATTAAATAAAAAAATTATAATTCACTTAATAGAATACAAAATTATGATGAAAGATTAATATCGAACAATATTAAAAATATTCGACCTCGATTACATAAATATTTAATAAATTGTTTTGTATAAATTATATTTAATTAATAATTTTAAAGTAAGAAAATAACCTATAAATTGTGTAGAATTCAGGTTATAACCCAGACAATGTGCTATTTATTATCTACTACAGTATATTCTATTCAAGAAAAATAATGGAGCGAATGTAAACGCGTTACAATACTCTTTTCCTTTTAATTAATAGACTACTGTATATATGCCAACCATCGGATTCAAACAAAATATAATTCCTATGCTAATCGTTACAAAATATATATTTATTTGCTTTAAAATTTTTACCTCTATTTTTTTGGCTGTAGAAATTCAATAATAATTATTAAGATTTATTAAAATATTTTAACCAAAAACATCACTGATTTGGTTATCGAGCTTATTTCCATAATGGTGGAATACAAGTTAAAGCAAAATTAATAATCTTTCTTTGAAACTAAATAATTTAAATAATATCCACTTAATAGTGTTGATATAATAAATACAAAAATGCAAATTTATTAAGATATCTATTTAAAATCAAATTAATAATTTTCAAACAAAAACAATTTACCAAATATTCTAAGATGAATATTCTAAGTGAAATAAATTAAACTATAATTATTTATTATTTTTAAACTATTATTTCGATAATACAGTACTAATAATTAATTAATTTAGGCTAAAATGGCGTCATTTGTTACCATCGATGCATATAATATACATTATTGGATAGTCATCGTCTTCTTCTTAATGTTAATATGGATAGTAGCCTATAGCAAGAGAGCTTTTTCCTCCGATGACGATATTTTTTTTAATATTTTAATCCTCTCTTGCTATATTCTCCATATTAACATTAAGAAGAAGAAGACTGCTCACTGTTATAAAAACGAAGCCGTTCGCTATGTTGCTGGACGCACACTTTCGCGAACGAACATTCGGCGATATAACAAATTGACTTTGTTTCGATGTCCAGATGTATCTCATTTGTTTTAGTAAATGTAATGGCCAGATCCTAATAATTAATAAAAAGGGTGTAGTACCCCAGTATGGAGAACTAAACCATTTTATCATCGATACTTGCATTTTATTATTATAATTTTTTATAAATACACATTTTCGATAATTTCGAACGAAATGTACAAAATACTTCAAATTTCGCATTTTCCTAATCGTTTAATGTTTCGAGGAAGGAGAAAAATTGATTTAAAGGTCATCAAGAGTGAATTGTTAAAAAAAAAAGCAATATTACATGTATTTTATGCTAAAGAAAATGCTAAATTATGAAAAAATAACAAGCACAAATGAAGGGAATGAATAAAATTTTATTTTTTGATAAAGATTAATCCTCGACTTATAACGGGGTTCAGTTCCAACATCGTCGTAAGTCGATTCTGACGTAAGTCGAGGACATTTTTAATTATTGATTTATTTGATTTTTATTTTAATATTTTAATAAATTAGGTTTCTATTTAACTTAAAACGGTTAAAACTTAAACCTTTCCTCGCTTTTTTTTTACGTTGGAACTCTCATCAGTAGGCCTAGTATTATTTCTCTTACTGGACATGATAAGAGTTACGACGAAATACAATAATAAGCCTTTGCTTGCCGATTAATGGCGATGCTGGGATGCATATACAAAAGCAATATGATATATGTATGTATATGCAAGTGGCAAAGTTGAATTAGAGAATTTATAGTAATAATTTTTGGCCGCGGTAAGTCGAGGACTACCTGTATAATCAACAATAAGCAAGAGAAAATTATACTATTGATATCAAATAATAGCCAATAACCCTAGCATTACTAAATAAATATTATTTTAAATTTAATAAGGATAGGATTATTGGCTGCTATTTGATATTAATTGTATGAACTTTAATACTTAACTTATATTAATTGTAATATATTAATATTTAACTTATTTTAATTGTATGAATTTGAAAATTTTATAAGGCTTTCTCTATACATTTAGATCAACAAAAATTTTTTTAGGATGGAAGCATAATGATTGAACCATTTACTGATAAAGATGTTAAGTATCTGAGAGATTGTTCAAATATATCATTCAAATAATTTTTAATTTCTTTTCTTAATGATTGTTTAAAACTTTTACCAAAAAATTATTTATTTAATTATTCGTTATATTGATGGTTATATCTACTGTACTGTCCGATCAGCTTAGCCGCGACCATTGACGCAAGTACGCGTGCGCTAACTGAACGAGTCCAGTGACAAAATAGGAATGACAGCTTCGCACATGGATGTTTTCAAACGCAAGATAACTGAAGTTCAATGAAAGTTTATTGTAATGTCGAATGCTAAATGATTAATTTCGACGTTGGAAATAGTATATTTAACAGAACTTAATATAATATTAATTCAATAATTCCTATCCGTCATTATACCGACTGCTACTTTATTTCGCATCTGGACTCATCCACCTTAGCTAGACGCGGCTTTCGTGGACAGACAATATAATAGTCATTTTTGATATTTTTTTATAGAGACTGTTATTTTCTGTGTAATTAATTTTTTATTATAAAAAGAATGTTTTTAATTTTTTATTAATTTATCAGAAGTATGTGTCTTTTATAATTTTTATATTAATAAATGCACAAAAAATAGATCCGACACATTTTAATAACTCACAACTGTCGGCCGGATTGGCCGCGTGGAAACGCTTCGGCTTTCCACTCTGGAGGATTCGGGTTCGAATCCCGGGTCCCACCCCTTGAAAATATTTATCATGGGGCCTGGGTTCGAATCTCGGGTCCCACCCCTTGAAAATATTTATCATGGGGTCGGGTTCGAATCTCGGGTCCCACCAAATTCCGGTTGACCCCTCCGCAGGGGTGGGCAGCCTGTAGAAGGGCTTGTTTGTACCCCTCCGCAGGGGTGGGCAGCCTGTGGAAGGGCTTGTTTCGCCCCGTACATAGTATTCTACCTGAATGGAGTGTGGCGTCATCTGTTGACAAAGTTAGTATTCTCCCTGAATGGAAAGTGGCGTCATCTGTTAACAAAAATAGTATTCTACTAGAATGGAGTGGCGTCATCTGTTGGCCAAAAATAAAAATAGCTATTTACCGCTAATATTCTCCCTGAATGAAAAGTGGCGTCATCTGATAACAAAAAAAAAACTCACAACTAAATAAACTAAGAAAATGGTGTCCTGACGAATGTGTTAAGCGTTTTCTTTTTTTTATTTGGACACGTCCCGCATTTCAACATAAACATCTGATTACGTTACTTAAGTGACCAGACGTCCAGGATTATGCGGGACTGTCTCGGATTTGAGTTGTTTGGCCTGCAATGAAAACTGTCCCGGATTGGACATGTAATCTTTTTAAAATTTTCGCAATGACACAAAGTTGTTGTTTCCTCTATTTCATATTATTGTTATTAACTGGCAACAAATATTTCTACTTGTATGTGACAAGTGTTGACGATGATAAAAATGCTATTATGAACGTTATTACACAAATAGCCGATTTAAATTTTAAATTAAAGTAAGAATGGGTATGCAATATCTATCACTCACTGTATGTCACTGGTGCATGGTGGATAGATAAATTTAGTCATTTTGATACGAACAACATACCATTCAGGAATATTAAGAAAATAATTGAATTTCCATTATGCTTGCCAGGCACCAATGGTGCAACGGAGAGTTTTTCAGTGGTGAATAAGTTTTAGATCTCAGAAAAACGCAGCTGAGCGCAGAAACGTTGAAATCAATATTACAAAATAAATGCAATTTTTCCAATTCTTGTGAAGAATTTTATAAGAATATTTCAAATAATGAAGATTTATTAATATTTTCAGTCTATGGAAAATATATATAAATAATGCAATTATTTATTTATTATTATTCGTTATATTGATGGTTGTATTTGTATAGTCATTTTTGATATTTTTTATTGAGACTGTTATTTTCTGTGATGCTAATTTTTTGTTATGAAAAAAGTGTTTTTAATATTTTTTATTAATTTATCAGAAGTATATTATTTTTGCAATTTTTAGATTAATAAATACATGAAAAGATAGATCGAAGATATTTTATTGACTCACAACTAAATAAAAGGAAATTGTATCCTCACAAACGTGAAAGCGCTTTTATTTATTTATTTTTTGACATGTTCCGCATCCCAACATTAAACATATGGTCACTTTATCTTAAACGCATAATGTTAAAAGTTTGTGAACCTGTGTAATTAATATAGAACTAATAACAATATATTTTTAAAACAATTTTTAAATTACAGTATGTCTTTCCAACGTTTTTGTTTATCTTTGTTACCATAACGACAATTTGAATTTATAAATGGAAAATGTTTGGAAAGAATATATCGAGAAGACAAACTTAAAATTATTATTTTAAAAGAAGTTCAATAGTATGGTTCAATTCAATAGCTTTCTTTTATAAATTTATAAACAAAGATATAAATTGATATGAAGTTCTTCAATATAATAATTCATCCGTTGTTATTTATTTTTTATCTATTATTTAAATTGTAATGTGTTTTTACTAATCGTTAATTCCTAAAATAATACCTTGTAAATGATATCTTGTATGAATCCGTATACTATATTTGTTCAGTTCAGCCGTATTATAAAAAAATAATGGACGTGTAGAAAGCCTAGCTTTGTTTGGACTATTATAAGGCAGAGGATGAGCAAAGATATGCGAATCATGAAAAGTACAGCAGCGTTTTTCAAACTTTTTTGACCGATTCAATGCAGAAATCGCATTTTATTTTGTGATCCAGTACATGTGTGATAAATTACGTCAAAGATACAAACTTTGCGTGAATTGTTATGAATTATTAGTTATTGATCAAAGCTACATATTTGTTATGGATGGTAAATATTTAAGTGTAAAGAAAAATGAATTGCTTTCAGAAATGTTTTACTTTATAAACTATATCTCAAACATTTTTCTCTTCATCGTGACCTATTTTATTAATTTTGCCACCTACTAAAAGGTGACCTGTGATTCACAGTTTGAAAAACTTTGCAGTGCAGTATATAATTTTGATCCATGAAATGATACCAAATGACATTCATGCCAAATGACCATTTAATGTAACAGACATCTAAACAAATAGAGCTCTCAAATGCTGAAATGAATCTAACAGCCAATATTCTGGACAACATAAACAAATAGAAGAAATAGGACAATAAAGTTAGGCTACAATGGGGCACCAGAAATGATAGTATGGAAGCCAAATGAGGATACAACAAATAGGATGTCATAGCACAAATAGGCCAAACAAATGGCAGACAACAATTGTTTAGACATCACTAAATAAGAGTACCTAAACAAATGGATTAATAAATGATGTTAAAATAAGTGGAAGAGATTAAGAAATGGGACTGAATAAATGGAATTAATTAAAAGAAGGATATTGTTGAATTAGGGCAAATTAAGGCCCACTTTAACCATTGAGAGGGACAGTTTTGACATAGATGCCCGTTGTTACTGTTGGTGCAGCATAGCTGGGTGGGACATTTGGCAATGATCACTTAATATTAAAAATTGAAAAATTTTAAATAAAGCTGATGCAGTGAAATTTTTTGCATGATAAATAGAATTTGATTCTGTAATTCAAGCTATTTGTGTCTTGATCCATATTGTTTTTCTGATTCTGAGAGAAAAGTATAATATGCTTAATTTCTTTGCTCTAAAATCGAAAGTAATAACACAATATGTTTACATAGTAATATAAATTTTTGTTACAATAAACAGTGATAAAAAATTAAGTAAAAATATTGAAATTCTTATATGATAGTAAGAAACAATTCCATTTGATTTCAGAATAAAGAAATCATCAGAGTCATAACCAGATTTATATATATGCTACATAAGACATACTTGAGGATCTCACCACTTCACACAAAAAAAAAAAACATTTGAGAGAAAATTCTTAAAGTTTAGGGCCATAATACCCATAAATTCAAGTTTTCTTTAAGTTCACGACTGAATATGAAATAAGTTCCACTTAAAACGAATGGATGAAGTAATGGAAATATGTAAAAATTTGTATTACTTTGCAATATGAAGCCTCATACTTCAATATATTTTTGTTTACATAAGCTTCATCAAATGTTAGAAATGTCAAAGGAAAACTAACTAAGTTGCTACAGATCGTCAGAGATATGAATAGTGATTACTCAACACTCCAATATGTTGCACAATGCATAATGTTCAGACTTGGCAAATTTATCATGATCATATTGTAAAAGTGAACAAAAACATGGTTAGCAGAATTTCCAAGATATATTAAAAACTCTAAAACCAAAACCAGGTCAAATATTAGGGATGAAAGAATCAAATCATTTTATCAATGGTCATTTAAAGTTAACAGCACAATATTCATAGAATGCCTATTTATATATTGATATATAGATATTTCTTTAATGCATTTTAATCATTAGAAAAATAAATTGACTTTAAATTTTTCAGATTCTCTGTAATCATGGGATATAGAGAATTTTTGATCTGCTATTGCTCTCTTTTATTTGTATAGTAGTTGGATATTTGTTATGATGAATTGTTTTTAGATTTTAGGCATTTTTGAGAAATGCACTAAAGAATATCTACAAAATTACTTCAGGTCTTAGTTTTTATGCTGTATTTATAAATTTATAATTGAGCAAGGTGAGCAATTGGTTTTAGAGGATAAGTATTTAGGTTCATTGCTTATCTATAAACTAATGTTTCAATACATTCTTTATATAATATGTAAAGAATTATAAGTTCACTAAGATAAAAATCAAAAATATAACTTAGAAAAACTATCAATTAGAAACTATCAATTGAACAAACTATCAATTGAATCAACTATCAATATAACATCAAAACTAAATGAAAAATAACTTAATCAAAAATATAACATATTTCCACAATTTTGTTTATAGGAATTTATTTCATTTTCTTTTCCTCATTAAAGTCATTATCAAATCTTATCACAATACAATAAATGCATTAATATTAGATAAAAATTCCTCAATATGTGGAATTTTATTTTTTTACTTAGGCTATTCATTTTGAAATTTTCATCCTTTCAATTAGATTGAATATTATTAATTTACTTTTTTTAATTTATTTTAAATATTAAAAATTTTTTGTATAATTTTTATGAAAATAATAATTTTATGATACCTATATCCATTTCATTTCTTTTCAGTAGAAAAACAGAAAATAACCTGCTTAATTGCTATTGCTTTTTGAATATTTTACTGTAATTTTTTAAATTGGAAAACTTCTTATATAGCATAATAACCTCATATTAATTTCTTATATAAATTAATGCACAAGCCAAGGTCAAGTATTAGGGAACTTAACAGAGATAAAGGAAAATTATTGTGTACTCATGAAAATGTTGATTGTAGTAGATACTTTTTGGAATAAATTCTTTCCAAGATATTTTACAAGTGAATATCTTGGGAATATATCATGTTTTATATTTATAGCTATTATTATTAGTGTCAAAATAATTCCTTGAATATACTATACTAAACTTCTAAGAATTCAATATAAAGAAAAAGCACAACTTCAGGATTTAACCTATTTTTTATTGTCATTGTTCATGTCAATTTGTCATTGTTAATGCATTACTTTAATATTTGTTTTTATGTAATCATCAAATGCTATAAGAAAGTTATTAATGATGGATGCATTCATTACAGTTTTAATACAATAGATCCCAACTTACATGGTTAATTATCTTAAAAATTTTCGCAAAAATCAAAAACCAAATAAATCCAAAAATACTTAAATTCGATATATATGAATGGGTGCATTAGTAAATGGAATGGATAAAAGAAATTTATGAGCATATTTTAAACATAAATAAACAAATTTAAAGTCATAAATGGCATTTTTGTAAAAAAATTAGCTATTTAATGAAAATGTTATTTGCATTTTATGGAAATTCAACACAAATAAAAAGATTTATGCATCTGTATATATCTAAAACTGCATAAGTCAAGGACCTATTATATATGAATTAACCATATGTGTGGCACACTGTTAATACTTTCTTGTAATCAATGTATAGGTATGCATCTGTATATATCTATATCTAGTCTATTTTGAAGGTCGAAATAGACTGCATATCGTCCCTATCACAGCAAACTAATGAAATTGCATTTGTGAGTAATTTTAGCAAAATTGTATGTTATTTAGTGTCCATAGTGTGGATTTACAAAAATTAATGAAAATGTTTTGTGCTGTACCCTAGTATGGATTTACAAAAATTAATGAAAATGTTTTGTGTTGTAGGAAGATAAATATAATTTTCTAAATGTGCTAAGTTGTAGAAGTATTGTGTTTTATGAGGATTTCCACAATTTTCTAATCATGTTAGAGTGAAACTGTATTGTAGGAAACCATATTATACAAGAGTTACCTGTATATAGTATAAATATTTCTGTATTGTTTGAGGGCTTGCTGCACTGAGTCAATAACAAATTCCTTCCAATCCTTGAGAATTTTTCTGACACCTTTTTGTTGTTTTATCAGTATGCATCATGACAGTTAGTATAGATTTTGTTAGCAATAAATAAGAATTTTATTTAATGTGAGTAAACAAACAATTGGTCTATATTAGCAGGATTTTCAGTGCTTGTGCTTTTGAATAAGATGTATATGATCTGATCAGTAAATAACAATGATATTGTCTCTGGTTGTTTAATGAATTCTGTGAAATGATAAGCAATATAATATGAATGTACATGAAATTTTTACTCAATAACTTTGAATGTTGTCTGTTCTGATATTTTCCAGTTATGAATTTTACATATTGATATATATTTATGGTATGCTCTACATCTTGATATAGGGCCTATTGTATATTGATATATCACATTTGTGATAATTAGCTCTATTTTTTAACATATCATTCTTAATATGTTGATTATTCTTTAAATTTATATAGAATAATTTCACATTTACAAGTAAAACATTTTGTTGCATTCAAAATGTATACAATAATAAAAGGCATTGCTTTTACTATTGTATATGTATTTTGAATGAATGCTAAATTTTTGTTTTAAAGCATTGATGTATAGGCCTACAATTGCATGTTAATGTTGCTCATTCTTAAGCTATGTTTAGATGGTACTACTTTTCATGCAACAAAGATGCATGCAACTATAAGGCATGCAAAGACTCATGCCTCAAAATCTGTTGCAATACTAGACACAAGAAGGTGCATGTATTCCCCATCCTAGTTGGGTTACATGTGCAACTAGTCTTGCAACATCATCTTGTTTTGATTATTTTTAAACTTTTTTTGCAAATTTTTCTTTGCTTTGTGGATTGAGGTGTGAAGAAAACACTTCAATTTATTGAAGAAGAAAAATTTATCGTCTTCAAGTCATTCTAGTAAATTTTTTGAAAAGACTGGAACTATCTATCCTGACTTGGTTCAAAATACTGATGTTATTAGTGCTTCGATCGAAATATTTGTGAGTCAAAAAACTTTCTTTTTCCTTCTGTCATTTGAAATGATAACTCTTTTCATGCCGGCATTTTCTGCAATATATCCTCTGTGTGAACATGAAGGGGCAAGATGAATGCCTCATGCAGTTGTTGTGCATTGAGGCATGTGTCATTCTGCATACAACATTGCATGCAGAGTGGCATCATCCAAACATAGCTTTAATGTGTTTTTAAACCTATTAAAAACTTATTAACAGATTTTTTTACAATAATAATTCATTTTGTTGCTTTTAATTGTTTTTTCTGGGAAGTTTATTAAAAGCCTAATGACTGTAACATATGTTTATTTAAATAATAAATATATGCAGTTTATATTAATAATCAATTAATTTTTGATCAATATAAAAATATAGGTTATAAATGGCTTGTTTAAAAGAAAAGCAGGTTGATGCTCTGATTCAAAATAAAGACAGATATAAATTTTTACAACAGTGAGTATATATATATTTTTTTTTTATGAAATTTGAAAATTCCAAAAATGATATTCAATCTAATATAATTCAGTTTAGCTCATGCTAAGTAAAGTATTGAATTAGAAAGCTTATTTTACTAATTTTATTTAGACCAGTTTTGTCAAATCATGCTTATGATATTGGTGAATTAGGAGTACTTACACTTCCTATAAAATTTCCAACAATATCAAATTATCAAGAAGAATTACAATCAAAAACTATTCAAACTACATTTCGAGAGAATGAAACACAAACAGAACCATGGAATCCATCTTATTATGTTTATCCAGGAATAAATGATCCAGAAGTGTTAAATATAAAAAATTTGAAATATGGTAAGACCATTTAATTATAAGACCTTATAAATAAATTTTACAAATTATTATATTTATATTGTACAAAAGTAAGAATAAAATAAAACAATCAAATAGTTAATACATTTTTGAAAAGAAAATCAAAGAATTATAATCCTTAACCAGGAACACAATTTTTTTTATTTCTTTCTTGCTTATTTACTGTATTAGATTTTTCTTTTAAATTTTCTATCACACTATAAAAGGCTATCTCTATGTTTTACTTTTAATTTTCTGAAAAAAATATCAGCTCATATTATGAGCAATATTATATTTTCAGTTGGATTCAATAGAGAAGTCAGAACTGCATCAACTCTTTGATTATTTTTCATTCTCTGGGATATGTGAACAAATTCAGGGGGTCAAGGGAGATACAATAGTAAAGGGTAAACAAAATTCTTACAATACTAATTTTGGTAATACTGAAAATAAAAATTATTAAAAATAAACATAGATGATAGATTATTTTGCTAAAATTCCTCAATTTTAAATTGAGGACTTTTTCAAAAATATACAAGATTCTAAAGACTTTTAGATCCCAAAGTGCTGGATTATAGAGTTTACTGAATTAGATATTACAAATTTATAAATTTAAATTAACATTATTTTTAAATTTAGTTAATTAAAATTATAACAATTTATTCTTATAAACATACAAAAATATATAATTGAAATATTTTTCATTTAATATTTATAAAATTATTGTATAATTTTATAAACATTAAGCCAAAATTTGATTCTGTCAATTTTTATAAAATTTTCATAGAATCAAATTACATAAATATAGGAAAATTTTTTGGTACTTCTGTTTTAACGGCCTGTGCGACCTCTGCCCACTCAGCCCCCCACAAAAAAACCGATATTGGTGCCCAACGGAATGAGCCCAAAATTTTTAATTGCCCAATATTAAGAGCCCATAAATAACCCATAAATCTGGTATAGTAAATTTGAAATTCCGAGGAAGTGGGGGGCTGAGTGGGCAGAGGTAACCACTGCTTTAGAGAAATGCTTATTTTATAATAGTGTAATAAAGTATTTAATGGCTACTATGATAATTTAAATCTATTATTGAAATTTAATGTTTTTTTTTAAATTTTCATTTTAATTAATATCGTCTAAATTCATTCCTTTAAATAATATCAATACATTCACATAGTTATTCATATGAAACATTTATAACTGCATAGAATGGAATGATAGAGTGGAATGAGACAATGTATTCAAATGAATTTGCTGTTTTGGAAAGAAACTCTATAGTTATCATTAGTCCCCCTTCGATATTATTCATTCTTTTATTCAGAGAATATAGAGGCAAAAGTATAATTCGCACCATGATTTTTGAACAAACGACCATGAGTTGTAGCAACTGACCCTTTCATAGAAATAGAAGGTAGTTTTATCAAGTTATTAATACATTTTTAGCCTTTATTTTTCATCCTGCTGTTTCATGAAGCGTCATGTTTGTGAGGTTCACCTGTATAGAATACCAGTTCGACGTGATCAGAATCCGAAGAAAGAGTTAAGCAAAACAAACAACAATTATTAGATATCGCTGCTTTATTATTCTGTAACATCGAGATTATACCTTTAGTCATCGCTTCGTTATGAACACGATAACGTATTTACACATATTTCGTCACTTCTTTATCTCTTTGCCTTGCTCTTTATTAGCAGTCTATTTATATTTTAGTGTGAAGTGACAAGTATTAGCCAGAAAGAGACTCCTAAGAAGGTTCGGTCCGAAGGAAGAAATTCCGACGGGAAATAATCTGCGATAGCTTTGGCTGACAGCATATAACCTCAAGTGGGATAGATAAGAGAGAAATTTCTGGAACTATCTACATTGAAATACTCTAAGTGTGAAAAGTTCTCGTTTTGCTCGTTTTCAATTTACGCTCTCATTTCTAGCAACCATCTTTATATAAATGTATTTAAGAATCTGCGTTGAATCAAATGTAATTAAATGTTATCTGTAATCCTTAATTTTGTTCTGATTTTTCTGGTTTTGAGGGGGGGTCATCCATGTTTACTTCTGTAGGCTATTTCTATCAACAAATAATTAAATAATTAATGAATAAATTTGTATATTAATTATTATTTGTAAATATTTCATGTGGATTTTTCTATGTATACTGTATATGCTTTAATTATACTAATCTCTTCATAGATAAAAGATAAATCTGACTAGTGAGTCCACGATGATGTAAAGATTAATTTCCATATAGATTTATCCAGATTAAGCTCTATTCTCGTTAATTAAACGTAATCTCTTTCTCTTATGTCCTATTTCGTTAATTATATATTTAAAGAAAATTGAATAAAATCAAAACACTAAAGAAAAACAATTTATACCAGGGCTTCTCAGCTAGTGGTACGCATACCTTTAGTTGAGAAACCCTGATCTAAATTGTTGTTTTTTTTTAATGCTTACCCATGACACCTGTGTAATCTTGCTTCCTATTTGTATACGAGGTATATTTTTGTTGATGGTACGCCGTTATGAAAAGATTGAGAACCACTGATTTAGACTATCTTACAACTGGCTCTCGTGTGCTTTATAAGTTATATTCAACATATATTTTATATTCAGCAAGATGACAATATGTTATATACTACATAGGCAAAATCACACTATACAATCTATTAAATCGGCTATTTAAAAGAATAGTTCATAATCAGGTATTATAATTTAGATCAAGACTGTCCAACTCGCTGCCCATCGCTGTAATGAATGCGGCCCAATGTAAAATCATAAACTTCTTTAAAATATTGAGATTTTTATGTATTTAATGAAGTTTTTATTATTTAAACACGTATCTAAATTTCCTATTTCCATTTTCTAAAATATTTCTTATTTCAGCGATTAAAACTTTTAATTTGCTCAATGATTTTTAAAAATTTCTAAACGAAAAGAAGTCAAAGATTTTTGCGTATTTGTTATAGTGGATATCATATATTGTACATTATTTACTTACTAACGTTTTTGCTTAACAATTATCTTTTTTTTTGTTTTATATACCCCTTTCCAATCAATGATTGCTTAATAATTATCTTTTTTTTTGTTTTATATACCCCTTTCCAATCAATGAGATTATTAAGAAGGGCCAGTTCTAACGATGAGCTGCACCTACATCCATGAAAGGGGACCAGAGGGTGAAGGATGAGGATCGCCTGACCGGGTCCGGAATCCCCAAAAAATTTTTTCAGGAAATGACGAACCCGGGTCCTCCTATATGGCACGCCAACACATTACCACGTGGCCATCCGACCGCCTAACAACTATCGTTTTGGAATTAGTATATTTTATGTGCGGCCCGAGACATTTTTTTTTCTTTAAATGTTGCCCAAGAAAATCAAAAAGTTGGACACTCCTGATTTAGATTATATCTATATTAATGCATTATTAATAGACTAATATATATACAGTGAAACCCCGATTTTGAAACTTTTCGGGGACCGGCCCGAAAAGTCGATTTATTAACTTATTTTAATAATTCAATAATATAATTATGTTAATTATTATAAAAATATGCTTAAAATTAAAAAATAAAAAATATATTAAAAATATATTTATTGCTTATAAAATTTATGCTTTCTAAAAATATATTAATAAGTTCTATTTTAATGAGTTAAGCTTTTGCTAAAATGAAAATTTAATAGCTGAAAATACTAAATTTAAGTGATAATTACTGTATATAAGACATGGTTCAATAAATAATTAGATATTAAGATGAATATCCGAAAAGTTAGATAAATATTTCGATATTAAACTGATATAACTCAGCAAAAGATATCAGCATAATAATATTATTAACTTTTGACATTCATTATATGTTTAGAAAAATCAAATTGATAAATTAAACTTATAAAACTTCCTATTAAACCAGGGATTCTTAACCCTTTGATGATTCAAGACCCCCAATGTGGTTCTATACCCCCAATCCATTGAGGGAGTGAAGGGGGTATGGGATTCCTCCATGGAATCTCCCTAATCCATGAAATCTCAATGGGATATATTGGGGAGATTCCATGAAAGGTGTGTGATATGGTCCCATACCCCTTCAATTGCATTCCATTAATGTACTATCCAAATATAAATTAATACATTAAATAAAATAAATACCAGTACCCAAAGATCAACTCCCATATCCCGAACATTTGGTTAAGAACACCTGTATTAAGTAAAAACATTTCATATAATATATAATTTTAACATCATTTAATTTTTGTGCTTTCATTGTCTGTTAATGATAGATTTAAAATCTTTCATAAATATTAACAAAAACCTTATAATCACAATTGATTAAATTATTTAAATATAATATGATCAGGGGCTATCAGAGAGGAGCAAAAGGAGAGCTGCCTCGGGCCTCACGATTTTAGGGGTCTCAATTTATAACTCAATAGGTTAGAAAAAATATATTTGTATATTTTTATACTGTTCGAGCTTCACTGTTTGCCAAATTTGAAGGGCCTCAAAAATGTAAATTGTCTTGGGCCTCTCACTTTCTCTGAAAGGCCCGGAATATGATCAAATAAAATATAGAATTATTTCTGCTAAAGTCATTATTTTCGTAGAAAATAGAGTAAAGAAACAGAATCATGTTATACAATTATCAGATAAAATTAAATTCTGTATATAATAAATTTGATAACTTATAAGTGTAAACTAGATGAAATATCAGTCCATACACTATACATTTTTCTCCACTATACGTTTTTTTTTTTTTTTGAAGAGAGAGAAAAGTGCTAAGAATATTTATGAATGACAAAATTTATTACATAGATCTATTCTTGATTGCCAACTTCGATGAATTTTTACACACCAAATGACTTTTTATTAGAAAAAAAAATGGATTTATGAAATTACCTTATCGTGAGATTTGGCAGGGCAGACTGGCGCCTAATTTTGTATATCGAATATATTTATCTGACCTGACCTGACCTTATTCTTTAAACTATCATTAAGAACTGTTTTTTTATACGGAATTTCTTTTATTTCTCAGCACTTACTGAAGTTAGTTAAACAAACTTTTAGTCAGACGTCCCAATTTTGTTGTTATAAATTAACGATGGGAAAAATATTTGAATACCAATGATTACATTTTCTTTACTCCTGTTTACTTCTACTTTCAATACATTTAATATTGATTTTTTTCCTTCTCATTCCGATTTTGTTGTTATAAATTAACGATGGGAAAAATATTTGACTTACCAATGATTACATTTATTTTACTCCTGTTTACTTCTACTTTCAATACATTTAATATTGATTTTTTTCCTTCTCATTGCGTATCTTAGTCACATACTGAACTTTTAAAAGATATTTGATTATTTAAAGTAATTTTTCCATCAAAAAGTAATTTATTTTAAACGAATTACTAATGATAACTTAATTTAGACTCATCCATGTTAATGATGCTAGATAGATCTGCGTTTATCTCTCTCTTAATATGCTTAACTGAGACAGATCCAACTTATTTATTGAATAAATTAGACTGGTCTCAGTTAAACTACTTAACCAATAAACCGATGGCATATAAGTCTACAAAAAAAAAAAAAAAAAAAAAAAAAAAAAAAAAAAAACTGAAAATAATCCGAATTTCTTGAAAATTTATTCTTAAGAAAATTTTTTATTTTTTTGTTTTCTTGAGAAATAATGCTAAAGGAAATTTGCATATTTGCAATATTTTTCATTAAGCAACAAGCTTAAAAATCATTATTAATTATCTACCTCTTTAATAACAATTTCTAAACATTTTTCTTAATAATTTTTATTCAAAATTATCCACGTATAACAAGAATAATTTATTCAATCAGAAATTTTTACAAATATAAAAATGCTATAAATGTTTATCATTAAAAATCAAGTAAAGGAAAATGTTTTTAAATTATTTTTCATAACTTCTGACGAATACAAAATTAGGCACATCCTCAATAAAAATAGAAGAAAGTACAATATAGTAGTCTCTAATTTTTTTCTTAATTTTTAGCTTTAAATTGAGAAGTTAATATGATTATTTTCTTGAAAATAATCAAGTTAATTATTATTTATTGAAAATAATCCGAATTTCTTGAAAATTTATTCTCAAGAAAATTTTTTATTTTTTTGTTTTCTTGAGAAATAATGCCAAAGGAAATTTGCATATTTGCAATATTTTTCATTAAGCAACAAGCTTAAAAATCATTATTAATTATCTACCTCTTTAATAACAATTTCTAAACATTTTTCTTAATAATTTTTATTCAAAATTATCCACGTATAACAAGAATAATTTATTCAATCAGAAATTTTTACAAATATTTTATTTTCTATTTGCATAATTTTGCAAAATAGAAAATTTAATCATGATATTAATTACTTCACTATTTTTCTCGTAACTAAGTCTTCCCCAACTTTAAAAATATGAATTTGAAATAATTTATAAATTTAATACTTTTATGAAGGGATCATAATTTAAAAGTTTCTCGAATGACTGTTATTCTACACTCGAGAAAGTAGTGTTTTAGTTGATGTTTGTTCAAACAAGAAAAGAAGAAACTTGAGAATTGCTCTTTCTTTCGCGGAAATTGAAATTCGATTTTTGTATCAGATTTCATTGCACTGTTCATTAATTTTTATGGAAAAACTTCTAAATTTAAAGTATTAAACTTTTTTTTTTTGGTCTACATGATTCTGTGATATTTTATCCTTTCAAAGTGCTGTATTTTGTCAGATATCACCCTCTTCTATTGCAGTTTTAACTGAATATTACGCTTCTTTTAAAAGTAAAAATATTTCCACGATTACAAATTAAACAGTATTTATAATTTAATGGAAAATTATAATAAATTTTGATATTATTTTATTAGAAAAATATAATTTTTAATATTAATATATTAGAAAGCAAGCGCCCGAGGAAATAAAATCTTTAAAAAAACTGAATAGCATAAATTTAAAAAAAACCAGCTTAGATACAAAATATTAATAAAAGAATCTAACGAATTTTTCAATAAAATATTGAAAATTTACAAAATTCGTATTTTTTCTTTTTTTTGCCTATAACAATATTAAAATATATATATATATATTTTTTTTTCCTTAGAGAACAATACGTTTTCGGAATTGCCATGTTGAATTTATTCATCTTTAATGTGTTTCAAAATCTATCGAGTGGTAAAATTTGCTCGCTTTTGATTTAATTCATTTTTATTTTTACATTTTAAGAATGTTTAGTTTATATAATTAGAGTAATTAATGTATTTATTTGCGAGACTTTTCTTCTGTATCCCGAAGGAAACAAAGTACTTTCAATTTCAGAATTTTTGCTGTTTTGCTTACTCGTAACCTAGAAATATTTAATGAGTCTTTTAGTATTTTAGAAATAAAGTAATCTTGTTCAAATTTGTGCCGATACTTCAGGCAACTGTTGACACAAAGTTTCGATTAATTAGATAATCATTCTTCATTACTTTCAGTTCTTAGTACTTATTCTGCTTTTGATCTTCAATTAAATTCTCTTCATTTCTAGCTTATTATTACTATTAATCTTTTTTAAAACCTAGAATCTTATTAATTTTATAAATTAATAATTTAATATCTATCAAACGTAAATGTTTGGTTTTTGTTTGTTTACAAAAGTGAAATTTAATGTTACAGGTTTATATATATAAAGTACATAAAACGAACTGAAGTTTATGTCGTATTGATTGGTTAGAATAAAGTAGGAAAAAATGTAAAAAAAAAAAAGAATCACTTCTTTAACGATAAATCATTCGGACTACTTCACATTCATAAAAGTTTTCACAAGGGTTTTCCTTTTATGCTTAAATATACTACTCCTTTGATATTTCTCAACATCAGTCCGATATTTTTGCTTTTTACGATTGTTCTTTTATTTACCTTCTTAACATATATATCGTCGATGCGAAAAATTTTTAAATTATATAAACATTTTTCTTGATTTTTAATTTTTTTTTTTAAACATGTAACGCGATATATATAGGCACTTGATATTGTTTACAATAAATTACACTTCACATCATCATTCATTGCTTTTAAAACGTTTTACTTAATTAATTTAACTACTTTAAATTTTTAAAAATAATTTTTTAGTGATTAATAGATCCGTATTTATCGAAAAATTTTATATAAAAATAAAAATAAATAAATGGGAAAATAAGTTATCCACTTTATATTCGCAAAATATAACTCAAATTTTGTCAGCGCTAAGAATTAAACACGATAGGTAAGCAAGAGCATCAAACCTTTGCGTGACGTGCATCACGTAATTCAATGTTTGATTTTGAGAAGAAAATTAAAGGGCGATTGACTCACGTGGTCAACAAGTGATTTATAATTATATATTTATGATGGCTGGCTGTAACAAATTTAATATGTTAGTATTAAGAATTTGGATAGATTTAATAATTTAGTACGTGTAATTTAATATATTTCGGATATCATTTTGAATTTTAAAAACATGTTTTCGAAATATGTATAATATTAGTTTTAATATTATATATTCCAAAAGTATTTATTATTCTTTCGATATTATATAAACATTTATTTTTCCTTTTAAAATTTAAATAAGAAATATATAGAATTTCCGAAAGAAATAAGTTTTTCCCTTGAAAAAATAACAATTTTATTATAGTTTAAAAGAAATACTTAGTTTTGACTATATTTCAAAACGTTTATAAAAATTTCCGGATTTTATTACATCTGAATATTGAAATTTAAACGAAGAGTATTTCACATATCGCATGTTTAAAGTATTGACTCAAATTATAGCAACAATTTAATTCGTAGGATCAAAATCTCAACTTTTTATGAAGCAACTGATACCACTAAATTAATATTTTATATTATTACTTATATATTAATAAAATAACATCATAAATTTAAGCATATGTTTGATTTAGTAATTTATATGTTGCTATTAATTTATTAAATAGTTACTCAGTAATTCAAATGTTTACATATTTCTTTAATGATATTTATCAGTACTATTTAAAAAAAATTAAGAAATTTTGTTTTTTAAGTGTCTATAAAACGTTAGTCAATGATTAATGCGTTTGCTTTCGATTAAAACAATGATATACAGTATACTAATAAATTTATGGCTTTATTGATTGAATTGAGAAATAGAAGCTGGAATGAGAATATTTGAGCAGTTCTAGACAATCAACCCAACGAAACATAACATCTTGTTTTGTTTATCTCAATTTATCCCTACACAATAATTGATAACAATTTATTCGAAGACATGCAATTGTTGAAACGTTAACACAAATTCATGAGATTAAAGTTAGTTACCGTTTATAATCTAGTAGTGCACGGAACAAGAAAGGAACTGATTAAAAACCGGAAAAATTAAAGAGAAAGGAGGAAAAAAATTAGAACAAGAAAATACAAAAAGATCACTGACCTTATTTCTAAAACGGAATAACAATCTTACCGTTTGCCAAAATGTCACGGCAACTACTCATCAATAATTCCATTTTCTCCTATTCCAAATCTGAAAAATTAATGTTGCATATGATAAAACGTTTAGATTTTAATGCAGTCGTTTTAAATTCTTGCTTCTGCTGCTACTTTAATTTTAACATGGGCACTCTTAAACATGCGAACACAAAACTACTTTTACAGTCGCCAAAGTTTCACGCTTTTTATATTTAATTATTATATTTAAAAGTATTCCGAATGGAAAAAAACTGTAAAACTAAATTATCTTTATGTATCAGTTCTGAAAATGAAAATCTTTGGTTAAAATTCTAAATAAACAATTATAATTAGGAATGTAATATAAATCTTTTAATCTAAAATTCTTTATTAGTTAAATTAACATGTAATTAATAAGTAATTTTAGATTAAAAGATTCATATTATATTCCTCATTATAAACGTTCATTTAGAATTTTTAACATTCTACATACGTTTCTTCGGTTAAAATTAAAATTTATTGGGAAAATTGAGAAAGATAACTTAATCAAATGAAGGAAAGTAATATCAATTTACATCATTACTTTTCTAAAATTCTTATCAAACGTTAATTTTAAATAATTGAGAAAAAAGGTATTAAAATTATTCACCTAGCATCATTGCTGATTAAGTTATTTCAGTTGAATGTGAAAAATGATTAAACTGATGTAATTTATTTTGAAAGAAATTCTGTGAAGAAACTAATGATGTTTAATTTCTTACAACGTATCGTATATATACTTCTTCAATTAAACTTCTCCCCTTATTGCATTAAAAAAATTGATTATTAAAATTTAAGCATTACAACTAAACAATAAAGCACCACTTAGATCTTTATCTAGGAGAATAATATTAAAATTAAACAAAAATTAGAATATTATAAAAAATGCTGCAGTTAATTTGATTTAATTATTCGTCTGGAAAGCACGAAAATGCGTGAAATTTTCACATTATATCCTTTACTCAAAACAAAATATTTTTATGTTAAAAACAGCTTTAAATTTTTAATTTTTTTATGTAGAAAAATGCTGGAATTTTTACCAATTTAATAATTTAACCAAAAGTTGCGAATTGTTTAGCGAATCAACACGTTAGTGAACCGTAGATATTATATCTTGCAATGGCACATTAATAATCTTCAAGATTTTAAATTATTAAGTAGTACAGAATAAAAAGAAAATGTTCTTGATGCTTTAAAATCTAGAAAAATCACATCTCACTTAAAAAAATCAAACTTGATATATACAGAAATGACAAATTTGTGAAGTTTGATAAGTTACTTCATTGCAACCGCAACATTTCAAAATCCGGAAAACTGTTCGAACGATGATGGAAGAAAAAGGAAATTATTTGGAGGGTTGCCACATGCTTTCTAATGAGAAAAATTTTGAAATTCTGTTAGAATCCGTCTTCTTTCAGGTATCTTAACTTCAAATTTGTTATCAAACTCAAAGAACACGAATACACAAAGCCAACTGATAATACCCAGTTACCATTACAGGGGAAAAAATTCACTAAAAATAAATATCGTAATATTAAAAAAAAGTAATAACTATTATAAATTTGATAAAATTTTTATTACATAATTAACAAAATTCAAGAATTATATTTTTGATTTAATATCACAGTTTCAAATATTAAAATAAATGTGCTTGTTTAGTTTTGGTAATTTAGTTTAAGTCACTATAAAAATGTCAAAATTCTTTCTACTTCCACATAATGCCAAGTTATGCGGCGATTAGCTAAAAATATCATTTTTTTTGGTTGTAAATTTTATAGATGCTAATTTTAGTATGAGCTACAGGATAAAAATATTTTTAGAATAAATATTAAAATTCAATTGCGCTAATGGATTATCTTACAGAAAGTACAACGTATGTTCTACAGTTTAATATACATGTACACATAGTTTATGCATGAATGAATAGATTCTACGCCCTTTTTCCCCTATTTAGCAGAATTTTCACTGTCATATTTCATTATCGAAGAATCTTCAGGCAAAAATCTAACAAACAACATGGCATAGAACATATTAAGTTTATACGGCGAGAAATTCTTTAATATAATTTTTTTTTTCTTTCGATTCAATCGATGCTAATAAAATTATTATTAATTTTTAGATCACGGTATATAGAATTTGTAACGCTGTTTGTTTTATCGCGGTCGATATGCGCTATTATTTTATGCGAGCGTGTATATCGTAGCATATTCTATAGCGTACTTGATATCACGAATTGATGCAACCCACTTGTTTATTTAATCGATTAAGCAGAGCACCATTCCTTGAAAAAAGTGTCACCAGTTTATTAACTATAATCGATTAATTTCAAATCGATTAATTGAAATCGATACGAGTTATGATTATTTATTTTCTATCGATATCTTAAATTATATTTAAATAATACTGCTGATACATACCGTTATGTTTTATTTATACTGTTATCCTGAATTATATAACAGGGATAAAACTATCGTTAAAAATTTATCATTAAAGTAATTAATCTCATTAAAAATTTAATTTTTGTTTTTATACAGGAAAATATAGTTGCATAAGATGATTTTTATAAAACCGATTTATTTTTGTTTTATCCTGAAAAAATAAAAAATAAAAAATAAAAATTTTTAGCAAAAAATCCAGACTATTTTTATTGCTTGTTTGATTAATAAGCATCCGAATTTTTAATTAAACATATAAATTTATATATTTGAAATTCTAATATTAGACGACTTTTGATTTATTTTTGTCTTATCCTGAAAAAAAAATAATAAAAATTTTCAGCAAAAAATCCAGACTATTTTTATTGCTTGTTTGATTAATAAGCAACCGAATTTTTAATTAAACATATAAATTTATATATTTGAAATTCTAATATTAGACGACTTTCTCTGGAATTTCTCTATCAATAAAATTAGATCATCTGTAGTGGAATAACAAGTTAAAAGTCTACAAATATTAGAAAACTAGAAAAATCTCTACTCTGACATATAGACTAGTAGGTTTTTTTCCATTAAATCATTACATTTGCAATGATAATGATAAAATTCTGCCTGCAGTATTCTTCTTTAGAATTCTAAACATGTTTCTTTATTTTTTCAAGCATTTGTTTTCTTCGTATTCTTCACATCTATAAAACATGAATTGTATTGAGATACTTTTATCATATTCCTCTCGGATATTTGCTACTCTAGTAGTTGTAATGTTTTTTATTTTATTATTTTAACTCTTTATTATCCTTTACAAATAATTTTTAACTCGACTGTAAATTGAGAAAATTTTATTTTTTGAAAAAAAAAGTATATTTAACGAATTATTAAAATACGGTATATATTTTAATAAATAACTACTTGACTCATCGAAGAACGTTTAGATAAATTAATGTTTAAGCAAGTTAAGCGTCCAACGATATAGTGAGAAAGAGTACATTTTTAGTATTGTTGTTAGCTACTTAAATGAGATTTTGTTCATTCAAATCGAATGTTTTCGAGACAAAAAACCATTTTAAGTTGACAGATCAAAAAAGATCTTTCCAATAAACTGCATCCGTGCGAGTCGTTTTAGCAATTTCCAAAAAGGAACTGAGCCAAGTTAAATGCGAAAGATAAAGAGTAGAAATCACAGAAAAACTAATTATATAAGATAATTTTGTCTGGATTTTTCGAAAGTTCTAAAAAAAACGGAAGTTTTTCCAAAACTATTTTTAAAGTATTATTTAAAAAATTTATAGATCAATAAGCTCTTTTTTCCTCCCCTTTATTTATTTCACGCTATTTCTTTATATGGAACCAAGAATCAGCATACTGGCTTACAACAGTTACAACAATTTTTAATATTAAATTTTTTTAACTTATTAATCCGAGTTTTTAATTGGTTTATTTTATATAAATAATAATAATTATTATTATTTGTCGACAAAAATAACTCTAAACAATTTTGTATCATTTGAACATGACTCCAAAGAAATTTAGAAAATTCAAGATAAATCAAAATGCTTTTAAAAATTTCTTTTGACATTGCTATCGTGAATTTATTAATAAATGATTTTAAACATGTATACGCATGTCAAGAATGCTTTCTTCGACATTTTTAAAAATTTTCATTTTAATAAAAACTAGCATCTGTTAAAGAAGTAACTCGTAACTTTTTATATATATATTTTCTCTCGTCAAAACAGTAAATATTTTCATAAATAAAACTGTTTTCGAAAATAGGAATAAATTTCAATTCGTTGTAACAGTAAACAACAAAATATACGAATATGAATATATTGAAATCATCTTTAGAATTTCTCTCTCTCTCTCTCTCTCTCTGTGGCATATGGGATTTCAAATTCTGATGACAACAAATCTTGCAAGATTTTTATACTTTATACTCGACTTAGAGGTAGCAAAAGTGAAGAATAAAGAAAAAAAAACAATTGATATAGCATTTCTCAGCAAGTGAGAAGTTAACAAATCCATCACGTAGGAAAGTATTACTGTTCGGAGAGTTTCCCTCTGTAACTTAATGCTGTCAACACACTAAATTGAAAATACTGCATGTGGCTCAGCAAAATGTCTGATTTAGATTTCAGACTACCCATAAATTATGATATAAGAAAAATGTGATACTTTATGGTATAATAGAAATCACAAATGTAAGAACAGAAGATGTAGAGACTAAACAGACATGTAATGAAGTTATTTCTTTTCCTTTATATATATAATATATATACAGTATATATTATCTGCTAGAAACATAAAAGCATTATTATTGCATTAGATTCCAAAAGAGAAAATATATGGTTTGGATGAAGAGCGGAAATATCATCTATCATTTATAAGTATTACGAATTGTTCCCAAAAAGATTTACTATAGCAAAAAAGCATTTCTTTTCTCTTGTTTTATCCTTAAAGGTAGTTATCATATAATCATTGTCCAGAACAACAAAATGAATCAGTAGAAATGGCATGCAAGCAATCCGAATTAGTTCCACTCGAAAACAATGATAGAAACTGTGGTTGTAGTCAAAGCATTCGTTGATTCAAGTAGATTATTATGGATTAGATCAGATAAGATGATGAGATTATGAATTACATATTTATTCTATAAGTTTGGTGAAATGTTTTCAAACTTCAATTATACTTATAATTGATTTTTAAATGGAATATTCGCTCTTTCGATTCCGACATATTTTTTATTATTATTATATTTTACGAATGGCGCTAGATTTATAAAAATAAATTAATATATAATTCTAATTTTAACTTTTACTTATTTATCCTCTAGGTATTACGAAGAGATTTTAGCGAATTTTAGGATGAATTTTCTTAATCATCGAAAGGAATGCAGAAATAATCGTTATAAAGCTTGCGGAATGCATACAGTCAGAAGTATTAAGTAGATATATTAACTTCCACTTTTACGATTTCCTCGAGTAGTTAATGCTTCTCGATTTAAATTAAGTCAAAGATTCATAAAATGTAATCTTTGTACAAATGTAATTTTCCAAAGACGAAAATTTTGCAGAAATGGCAGATTCGACAAAATTTTCCGATCGTCGTCTCGTATCTTTTATTCGATTATAAAAATGCATAAAGTATAAAGCTGTGTGAGATCATTTTTATGGAAGAAAAAAAATTAATTTGCACAGTTTGCATTAATATGTTTTCGTGCGTTTTATCGTTAATGCAAACGGCAGTTTCTCATAAAAGAATAATGGCGCCTTTAGTTTTAAAAATAATTTAAACGTTTACTGCACTAAATTAATTTTATTCATATTTTTAAACACTAATAATAGAAAAAAAATTACATAACAACACTTGCCAAATTTCTAGAGTAACTTTTTTTCGTATCAAATTTTATGCGTGCTTTTTTTCCCTTCTCTCTAAACGATTTATCCATCGCAATCTTAATAATCAACATATTTTCCACCGTTCGGCAATCTTTTTCGCCACTTTCTATAGATTTTAAAGAACTTCAGTTTGTTCCAGATATCAAAACAATTTGTACTGACCTTTTTTCATATTTCTTTTTAAATAAAAAAACAACGCAAAGTTCTGTTCCAGATGTTGGTTTCTCAAGAGAAAACCAGCATCTCCATTATAGTTGGCGTTATCGAGTATCGTAAAATATGAAAGAATTTCCTCTTCTCTTCTAATTATATCCAAAAAAATAAAGAATATAAATAAATATTCTTACATTAAGCATATATATGTTTAAAAATAATCACGCAGCACTCTTAAGCACTCTTGAGAAAACTCGGAACGGAAAAAAATAATAATACAAATTTGCTAAACGAGAAAGAAATAAATAACAGATATAAATATCTCGTTTAAAGTATTTATTATAAATAAATCAGGATAAATCAACTTTTCGAATTAAATTTAGTTCAATATCTACACGTTTTCCTTTTTTTTTATCTTCCTTAAGTCTTCCAATATCCTCTTTGAGGCATTCTATATTATTTTATTGGGAGTTTCTTTGTTTTAGCAATGCCCAGGAGGAATGAGAACCGTTACTGCAAATATTGGAAGTGAAGTCTTTGTACTAAGTAGAATATCGAAATGATGCTAGTCATTGTTGCCTTCCTTCTTTTGACGGAATACGACATTTTAAAAATTAATTATTAAATTTTTGTTGTAATTAAAAATAATGCAAACAAATAATAATAATAATGCCTGATTGCATATATTTATCTCAAGAAATTCCATTTTCTTATCTAAATAAAAATGTTTCATTTTAACTTAAATCAAGTTCAACGACATCATAAAATTGGGATTAAAGGATTTAAAATAAATTAATTGCAAACTGGCATCTGTCACTGTGTAAATAATTCTAAAATATGTGTACCCAGAAATAAAATTCATTATTAATGAAATATTTTATTATAGCAAGTAATACATAAAATGCATATTTTATCACTGAAATAACTTTACCTTCGAGAAGAATGCAAAGTAATCAATATTTAAAAAAAATATTCACAAGTATCTTCTCCAAAAATTTATTAACTTCTTGGATAAATAATTTTAAAATGTTATATTCTATGCATTCTCTTGTTTGATATTCAGAATTATATCTCAGAAACTGTTATATTAATTTATAAAAAAATAATAAAAATATTTTATGCAATTAAATTAAAATTATTTATAAAGTTACTTTAATGCCGTTCGACATTAACTGGTGAAAATTATTAAGAGATGAAAAAATAATAAATATTGCTATACATTTTCGTGTTAATGAATAAATTGTTGTTTCAGTTAAGCATTATTATCTGAAGTTTTCAGTGATAAATCATTATCGATAACAAGGACAAGATGGTGAACAGGAATCTGAAAGGGTGTGTTCGAAATCGTAATTTATATCTTTGATTATGTTATGTTCGTGCCAGGAAAATTAACTTGACAAGGAATGTGAGTGAGAAGATAACAACAGGAGGCGGAACAAAAGGGTTCCTCGAATGTACAACAGCAAACAACATTTCTTCTTTGTTGTCAAGCAAGAACGACCTTTGAAGTCTCATCAATCAGACCGACGAGGAAAACAAAAACAAAAAGAAAAATTTTTTAACGAATTATATAATTTATATAAAAGTTTTGAATGCATAAAATTATACGGGAGAGAAAAAAATGTAAATCTTAATATACCGAATTAGAAGATGCAGTAAAAATTTACTATATAAAATCTACTGTACTTGTTACTTCTTAAATGAGAAGAATATAATATGGTGCAGGTTGAGTCGGAACAAAAAGTTTCTTCTCGTCTTTGTCACGGCTCATTAAAATAATAAGAGCCGAGCCCAGTTTCTTCAAAGTATCACTTTAAAATTTCCAGTTGCAATGGTTTATTCGATGGAGACTACTAGAACTGAGACAAGCAATGGAGACTAATCACAGACAACATAGGTTTGACACAGTAACGACTAAAGCATCAACTAGCGGTCGTTAAAAGTGTAAGTAACCTAGAATAGTACTTCTTGTCTCGAACAGTAAAAGAACAGGATGCTATTTCGGTAGTACAAGCATATTACGATCAGACAAATTTAACGACCTATTCTATTTATCTGCTATATGTCGCCAGATGTTTTGATTGTAAGAGTGCGGGCCTGGATTATGACGTCATTTCTGATGCAAAAATGGAACCACGACAGTAAATAGTTATTGTCATACAACAATTTCTTTTCTGTTTTATACACAAATTTAATATTGTTTTATTCAAGTTTTTACGAGAGTTTTTTTTTATGTTTTAAAATCGTAGAAATATTCGAAGATTTGTAATCAAGAAACTTTTTTTTTCTTATTTAGAATATATGTAAACATTCTGATAATTATATATATTTGAAGAAATTCTCTAGGTATAAATAATCGATTAATTAGCAATTTTATATGTAAACATACAAAAAAAGACAAATATTAATATTTATTTTCTCAAATTACTTTCTTTTCATTATTATTTTTTTCTCTTTTACCGAGCAACTAGTACATTCATAAATGAGAAAAGTTTACATTTATTTTCTTATCTTTTCTAAAATAGTTCTTTGAATGGTCGCATTAAAATAAATATTTCATTATTCTTTGTCAGTTCGCGTAACAAAGGATCTCTTACATAACAATCCTTCTACGTAACAATTATCACAAATTCGTTTATAATGGTAACAATTACAGTTCTAATTAAAACTTCAAATCAAACACTAAGTTTATAAGCATATATATCTTATTTATAACACATTTTAGTGTTATTGTGAAAGTTAATAAATAAATATAACAATAAAGTTAAAAAAGTCGCGAAAAATACGATTATTTCAAATGCCATTGTTACGTAATAAACAAATCTTCCATTTCGACCAATAAAATTTTGCGTTAAATAATTTCTTTATGTAATTTCAAACTTTTTCGCATAACGAGGGCAAATAAAGTGTGAAATCTCGCCGGTAATTTATTACAAATACAGTAATAAAATTACTCGTTCTGTCGCTTTGCAAAAAAAGATTATTTAATCAAGTAAACAAACTACAAATTATACTTTAAAACTATTAAAATCAAGACTGTTTTTTCAGAGTAATCTTTTGTCGTGACTGCTGGAATTTATTTACTTGATTAAACAAACAATGTTTTTGTTAAGTACTCTTTTATATAACTGTAATTATTTCATATGTAAATAAGATGATTTAAATAAGAAGTTTCTAAGAACTAAAAAACAAATACATTAATTATTTTATATAAATTAGTTGTCACATTCCGAAGTAAACAGGCAGTATTTCAATAAGAACTATATGCGCATATTTTACGAATACTATAGGCAAAACTAAGATTATGCCACAATAGTTAGAGAGTTTTAGCTGTATTAATTCTAAAGTAAATATATGTATTTAGCATTTGAATAAAAGTACTGTTTGTATATATATGTATAAAAAAAGCGAAGAATAAAACGTTCAATTAGTGTGATCGCTGTGGAAAGTGATGCAATCTTATTAACAAAAGATTTCACTTTTAAGTCTTTTTAACAATCGTCAAAACAATGAAGAGGATACAAGAAGATAATTTGAGTAATGCATAGTAATTGAAGGAAAGAGTTTTGATAAGAATAAAAAATTGTCAAGTCCCTCTTCAGTCAACTAATACTTACACAGCTATTGTTTGTACAAATAAATGGACTAAAACTTTCCACGTACGTAATGACCGTACTCGTACCAACCGACTGAACCGAGCCTATTCCATAGAGAATCGGATGGCTCTACTGTCGTTAGTGTTACTTCACAACAAACATTGTACTGAGAAAGTTTACAGCTAACACTTTTACGACCAGTGGGAGCGGCTCCAAAGCTTAGCGTACAAGTTGGCTAATGAGAGGATTCTAAGGCTTTTGTTTGGAGTTTTATTCTTCCATCTCATTTATTTTGTTCTGTTAAGTCCGTTTTCTTCTTTATAGTCAGACTCACTTATACATATCAGTATATATTACTCGAAACGAATTAACACTTCTAAATTGCTTCTTTTTTCAAATCGAGTTTTATCGCTTTTCTAAGATAGTTATCACCCAATAGATTTTCTTTTCGTGCTCTACTTAATTTCCCACACTATTTATTGGATACCTACACTTATACTTTGGCGGTTAAAGTTTCTTTATTGCTATGAAAGTCGTCGCCTAGACATCTTTTATTCAAAAATTCTTTAAAACTTTGATTTGAACAATAAAAATAAAATACTTTTTCTTGAACCAAAGAAGACATTTTTCAAAAGAGACGTGTCGATAGTTCTATTATATAGCCTATATAAGAAAAATTTCATCTCTCAATTAAAAAAAAAAATTAAAGAGAAATATTAGATCGTTCCAATAGCGTCATAGATAATTTTTATATACCAAATTATGTATTGTTTCAAGAAAAATACGATAACATATTAGAAATTTATGAGATTCTTCTTCGGTCGATCAGTGAGAGAACAACTGCGACCACAAGTTGGCAGTAGAACAAAATGCACTATTTATGACATTTTGTGATGAGTAAGAACATTAGAAAACATCTTAGAGCTTTAAAAAAAAAAGAAAATTAAGTAAGAAATACGTAAATTAAACTGTACTGCAAGACGTCTCTAAGGAGTTCATTGATGTCTGCACAGCTCTTTCAAAACATTTAAAAAAATTATCACGAATTCTCAAAAACATCAAGTAGAATTTAAATTTAAAAGCGATGTCGGAAATTCGTATACCGTCTCTTGAACCTTTTTTTGATAAACAAATTCGAATAAGAAAGAAACCAAAATTGAGCATAGACGAAAAGATGCAACGAAACTTATACTATTATACTAGATAGAAAATGTTCTGAAAAGATATTTGGAAGCGTTGAATTTACCTTTAAACTGTTGGCACAATGTTTAAACAAGTAGAATCGATTAACTAGGTGTTTTATTCTGTAGGGTGAATAGAAAGAAGTTGAACACCTGCCAAAGAAAGTAGTGAATAGACAAAAAAGAAAAAAAAAATTTTGGTTCCGGGTGAAAAGAAGTGTTTAAAAAGCAGATTCGTTCAGTTTGGAAGTCTGTTAGTCATTCTTTCATTTTTTTTTTAATTTCTTTTCTGGTAATCTTTTTTTTTATATTTTTTGCACTTTTAATTTCTAATTCAAGTCAGGTCGAATGTAATTGATAGCCGCTTGCCAGTGTTCTGATGGTAATTGCGAAGTTTTGCGTCATTCATTCAACTTTAATGACGTCTTACCCTGCTTAATTGGACCAATCAAGTGATCTACAGGAAGTTAAAATTTTCGTTACCTCCTAGTTAATAAGAATACTCTTTCTTTTTATTTACAGAAGATATCTTTCTTATCTTCTCTAATTTGTACAAAAATCTTTAAGGTTCTTAAATACAAATACATTTCATCATCTTAAGCAAAAGTTGCCACCGATGCAAACATAATACAAATTTTCAAGCATATTTTCTACGGATTGAGACATATCATTAATAGATTTTTTTTTATTTACTTAAACTGCCGCAATGTTTATAAAGTATTTTAACCCATTGGGAGAAAGGACTAGTGGGATTTCCAATTCCCAGACTGGTTTCTCAATCAGAAGACTTTACGATTGATGAGAAGAGGGGCTGGATGTGCAAACACCACGTGACATTCCTGTAAACAGGTCTCTGGCTTCTTCCTTTCTGAGTTTCCGAACTGTCAGCTTGTCTAACAGTATTCTGTCAAGATGTGTAGAGATGTCTGTCAGATGTATGGTCAGTGAATTCGTGCTATGTACTGCTTCATCAAGGATAACAGTAGAAAGTTCCAGACGTGGTACAACGAGATAAGAGTGTAATAACACCGGCGTATTTATTGCAAATTTCTATAAACCGCACACTACATTAAATATTTTTTATGATTTTTCTCATTTACGTAATTGTAAAAATTAATAAAGTAGAAGAGAAAAATATTAAAAACAAACCACAATTTTCCTATTTTTGCATTTTCGCTTTCGTACAGATTTTTTTTCTTTCTTTAACTGGAATAAATTGACAGATAAGATTTGATTTAAAACCGCACGAATGAGATTCCGAGGTTGGGGAAAAAAATATGATTCTGGTTGTATAATTTAAAAGAGTTCCTTATAATTTTCATAAAATTTCTTGGATGAGTTACGTTAAGCAGAAATGTTGGTTGTTACATGGTTAGTCGGAGCAAACGGTCCGTGTCTGATTCAAACCATAATTTTACGCAATAAGAACAGAAGAAGTGATTACTGCTATATTTTAATTCGTAATTAAGAAATGTACCATTGACGATAATTCATTCTTAATTTTATATTAAAATAACTGTATTATTTTACATATTAAAGTTTACATAAAGATGCATATAACGAAAGCTACTTATAGTTTAAAAGAATAATAATAATATGCATACATTATAATGCCCAACATTCTGAACTTCATTAATAATTTTTTTAATACTTTGAGTTTGATTATTTTTCCATTTTTGAATAGTCTAGCATTAAATGTAAACAAAATATATTAAAGTTTACAACATTGCGTCGCCATAGAATTATATTGAATTTAAAAAATTAAAAAAAAAATTTATTTTAGTCCGTACAGATCGAATTCCACTTTTAAAAAAGTATAAAATCAGATTATGTTGATTGAGATCAGATTTTATTATCGAGAAACTTTGTAACGAATCTTTGATATCATTTTTAATACTAAAAGTGGACAGATTGGAGATGCATCGCTTCCCTAGTTTACAAAAATGGTGACACTTATAAGAAATATTTGTCATACAGAAACTATGATGGCGTCTGAGAGTCTCGAATCTGTCACGCCACTTACCACTAGTTACACGTTGATATGTCATAGCATATACTCCACCCTAGCAGTGACCTGTCCTCAATATGTCAATAACGTCGTATTATGTTATAATGATAATCAATAGATTTTTTAAATATTATATTTTAACATTAATCAAAATATTTACTCCCTTTGAATTTTTTTTGCTTATGAGGATTAACGTTCTGGAAAAATTTGAAGTATCTCGAGTTATATATTGGATATATATTTTTTACGTATATTAAATTACGAGAATTGGCAAACGTGGTTTAGACGGAAACCTTCTGAGGGATGAAAAAGCACCCTTTCGTGTCTGGGAAAGAGTTTACATATCCCTTTGGGAGTAAGACGGAAAGAACGTAAATTGATATTTGATGGTGCTGCGTTCTTGATGTCATTTCCTTTCGTCCGTCCCAAGGATCTGGAAACGATCCAGAAGTGTTAGGTTGCAGTTGGTGCTACATCACTGCTTTCTCTGATAAAGCAACTAATTAATACAGGTATTTACTAACAAAATGTGTCCGTGATAGATTTCCTCTAATCACATAAGTAATAGTATTTTTTTTTTCCGTTTTCGATATTTGTGTTGTAACGTAATTAATTAAAATAACAAACGCATTTTCTGCAAATCATGAAAATTTTAACGTTATTCTATTAATAAACGCAATATGTGGAATTAATTACGAAAATGCCATAATATTACTAGATGAAACGCAATCGAAATTTACATTTTTAACCGATTGTTACATTATATTCATTCGATTATGTTTTAAACGATTGTTACGTCAATTAAAGACACGTCATTGTTGCGTAATAATTGACAGAAACATAATCTACGCAAAATCTTCGATTATTTTATAGATAAGCGATTTTAATGTCGTTTTCTGCTACTTCATCTTTAAAAATAAAGATACTTCTTTAATTAGATACAAAAAATAAAAAATAAAAGAAATATTTTTACAAACGACGCTTTCCTTATCGGAGGCTTTAATTAAAGAAATTTCCATTTGAATGAAGATCTTCTATATAGTTAGACAAATAAAATTATCGGTATGAAGAGAAAGTCACGTTAAGTATCGGTAAGAGAGATGATTTCTAGATTATACGAACTAAACTTTTCAAGGTAGGTAGTCATTTATATCCGTCTCTCACGCCTTTTTTATATAAGATTAATTATTGGCGCTGAAATACTTTAACAATGTGTAAAATGTCAAATTATTCCAATATAGTTTATTATGATATATTACTTGGTTAATGCCAAGCATCATTGCATATAAATTCACTTCGATCACTTAAAATTCTACACGTATGCGTAAGAGAAATGAGATAAATATGATTATATAACTTAAACACGCATTTTTTAGCATTAAACCGAACTCGATACTTTTCGTCTTTCGATTCGATAGAACGACATTTATCTTTCCTAGAAAAATGTATTTATGACATTTATAAATATTATAAAATTAATAATAATTTTCCGTATGAACCTCTAGCTTATGGTGAAAAATTTATTATATATTAGAAATTGTGTTACTATTTTTGTGCAACGAAATTTTTTTTGTTGTAATGTTTACTAGTGGGGATTACTATTTAATTTTGCAAAAAAATTTATGGCCATTGTTCGATATGTTTGCATATACTTTTTATATTCGTTTATTATACGTTTAAGAACGTTAATGCAATAAATATGACAAAAAATTCGCGTTTCTTAAAGTTTCTTATCACATTCTCCGTCCAGTTTATTACATATTCTAGTTTCGTTCTTATAATATATCTGGAAGTATGCCAAATTTCGATACTTTCCCCCTTTTCTTTATAAAAATAATATATATATAATTTTTTTTCCCACTAATAACTTCTTACGAAAAATGTATATAATGGCAGATGTATATATATTTATATCTTTTCCATTAAAACGTTATGCGTATGTGTTTCTATTCCGGCATTTCAAATCGGCATTTAATAACTTTCACAACACATCTTTCCTTAATGCATAAAATATTTGATTTAGCGGAAACTTTTCTAGAACTCTCTTACTAATGAATAGTTGTTAGGCATTAATTCGTCCAGAAAAGCGTACATTTTAACAAAATCCGACCGTAAGACGTTTCGAGAATAGTTCAAGACATTGAATTATCGATATGAAAGTAAAAGAGTAACGAAACATTGGTGTGGTTTGCTGAGATCCATAATTAACCTTCAGATAATAGCTTCGGTTTGTCAGCATGAACATTTTAAATTACAAACTTTTGCTATTTTAATTATTGTATAATATTATCAAATACGTATTATTAATGAAATCGTACTCGCGAGTAAAATTCCTAATTTCTTTTCCACAAATTTCAAAATTTTTTTATTAATATTAATTTAAATATCAAATATTTATTGGGGAAAATTATCGTAATAATATGATTCGTTTTAATATACTAAAGAGCATTAATAAGTTTACATATCGTAAAAACCGTTTGAAAAATAAAATCTTTTCGAAGTAAACATAATGTGAGATCGCTAAAGTGTGGTGAATAGAAAATTATCGTAATAATATGATTCATTTTAATATACTAAAGAGCATTAATAAGTTTACATATCGTAAAAACCTTTTGAAAAATAAAATCTTTTCGAAGTAAACATAATGTGAGATCGCTAAAGTGTGGTGAATTTTTTATTATAAAATATCAATTATGAAGCTATTTTATATGAAGAAAACAAGATAGATTTAAAGGCTGGCTTTCCAGTCAGTTTGGTAAAAACAAACAAACGTTTCAGGATATAAGGAATAAGATATATGATGTTTAAAACACTCTTACTTGATTATACCGTTGATGGTCGCTTGTTACAAGTAGTAATAAAGAGTTACTGTGATGAACACATGGTATCCAGTGCAGTTTTTCTTTCCTTATGTGGACAACATACACTGACACGGAGTTTAAAAGAATTCCCTCCTGCAACAATCCGTTGCCATACCGTACGAGCTGCCGTCTCACGGCAGAATGGGACGAATCGAAGCTAGCATCTGCAACACTCCAAGTAATAGATGGCGCTTCACCCACTCCACAGTAAGTCTGGCCAATGCTTAATGATATTTTGACCAACCTAAGCAATAAGTTTCCTATTTTTTCTGGCTCACGTACACGTAAATAATTTGTTATATTCATCAATTATCACGCTTATTTTCTCACAATTTTTTTTGAAATTTTAATCAAATTTTATGTAAAATTATTAGGAATGTAAATAGAGTTAGAAACTGTTCAGTTTCATGCAAGAATAGTCATGAAATTTGAAACAGGTGGAAAAATGTGTCATAATTTAGTATCTAATTTAAAAATGGTGTTTGAGTAATGACCAATGATCAATTTTATATCATGATTTAAAAAATGTATGTTTTTTTTTCCTTTTTTTTTGTCAATGCTATCGTCAACGCGACGTTATCCTCTTTATGAGCCGAAGGATTTAGGATGTCTGAATTTACGATGTAGCAATTGTCGAATATGTTGTGGGAATCATAGTTTCAGGCCTGTGATGACCACACATTTCGATATTTTCTTACTTTTTTAAAACTACTTTAGTCTATACGAAAGGAAGCTTCTTAATGAAGCGAATATATCGAAGCAACGTTTAGGAGTTACGAGCCGCTTCTGGCTATAAGACTTTCGATAGTGGAGCTGATGCTTGCCTATGATAGAAGAAAAGGCATTTTTGTGCAGCTGACCTAAGTCTTATTCAATAAAATCTTCAGAAATTTTATATATACACTAAAAAATATTTTTCTTCTTCATTATATGCAAGTGTAATGCAAGCGTAGATCATTTAAAACATTTTTAATCCGAATGATCTATATTTACATATTTGTTTATTCACTAAAAATTCGTAAAAAATAGTATTAGTATTAAATTTATTTTATCAACAAGTTTTAATATTTATTGATGTTTTTACATTTTAAAAAACTAAAAAAAAAATATAGAATAGATATATTTCAAATAAGAGTGAAATGTTTTTAGAATATTTATCAAATATTTTAATTTTATAATTATATATATTTTAAATAAAAAATTGTAATTAATTTTATTTATTTATTTTGTTTAAATTTATAAATAAACTAACGTATAGTTAGTATCCTTTAATTATTTTATATAAATTAATTAAATGGAATTCGGTTTCGATATTCATGTTAAGTAATGTAATGTTTGCGAAAAGGCGATGTTCTTGTCTAGAATTAATTAGTGAAAACAAAGTTGTGTCTGAATCAGATCTAATTTGTGGTCTCTGACCGAACAACTGAAGCTGGAACGGTACTAATCGATATAGCTTAGCTATAATACAAAAAGTCCGACTGAGCAATAAAAACAATTAAGAAAATTAAATGAATTTGTTAAGTGAGACTAGCGAAGATTCTTACTCAAAAAGAAGGAGGGGAAAACACACTTTTTTTTTATTTCATGAATATTATAAATTCTATTTTCACATTGAACAATACTTTTTATTAATCTTTATTTTTACGTGTTTTGAACAGTTTCAAGCTTTGTTTCAAGTTAACACTTGAAACAAAGCTTAAATTTTAAGTCAACAGTTTAGTATAATTAAGAAACAGAAGTTATAGTGCTTAATAAATTTAGTGTATTTTGGGTATAATAATAATAATGTACAGTATATTACTAATTAATATTGTATTTGTAAAGAGTAACAAATTTATAATAAACAGTGTTCTATATAATAATGTGTACAGTATTTATAAATAGTAGCCACATTAATAGTAAATAGTGTGCTGCATAATAGTATGTATACTATATATTACACTATTATGTAGCACACATATATATATTATACAAAATGCACTATTTTACTGTATAATGATATAATAGTGCATTTTGTATTGTATAATTATGTTGAAAACTAGTATTTCTTACTTAATATGTATTGTTTATTAATGTGTTAAATGTGTTATTGTTTAAGAAAATTAATTATTTAATTAACAGCTTCCATTCAGTGTACTTAGTAAAATAATATGTGTGGTACTGCATTATATACACTATATGCCAATAAAAAAATTAAAAAAAAATTGTAATTGTGAGTAAGCTAAAAGAATGGCAATTTTTATAAAAGAAATTTTTCATATAAGATTTAAAAATTCTGTAGTTTTTATAGTTTACGAAGTTTTATAAATTTTACATTATAGTAAAATTAAGGAATGCAATCATATTGATGTTTTCCGAATTATTTAATGCGTGATTTAATTGTGAAATGCTATATATGTGATATTAAAAAAAAAAGTAAAAAAAAATCACTAAAGTGAAATTGTCAATAAATTTTTAAGTTGATAGAATTCTGCGACAAATATCGAACAATAGAAATATGCTGGAAAATCTGGAAAGTTAATATGTTCAGTATGTGTGTCTAAAGTATAAACTCAGATCGATTACTTGATGACAGTTCTTGTTAAAACTTGACAGTTTGCAAAGGAACAATCTATCACTCTAAGGAATAGTCTTGTCTAAGTTCAACGAAGTTTATTCAAACAACTTTAAGTTAGAATAACGTCGAAAACAGAATTCCATTTTCATTCTTCGCATTCTCTTTTGTAAACAAATTCTATATGTGAAGTTACAAGAAATATATATCAAGGTGTCCCAAGCAACAAACTACTTCTGAAAGTGTATTCTTTAACTCCAGTATCCAATGAATTACTTCGTTTGCAATAAATAATGCAATTATGATTGAAAGACGCAATAATACTATTGTAACGGGGAATAACCACATTCGTTTTGCTAAGACAGAATAAGGCAATGTCTTATGATCTGGCCTATGGCCAAGTAAGTGAGAAGGAAGAACAAACGGTATATGATTTATGACTAGAAGTGGAGTGAGTAACGGTAGATCTGCTGTCACCTGAAGCGCCTTGCAGATAACAGAAGTTAGCTATAACTCAACCAAGCAGCTACGGGTGGCAATTTAAATAGATGGTTCAGTTGTTTCCACCAAATCGTTCAGAAAACAAGAGAGAACGATTTGGCAGTAGTCACTCTGGCAAGAAAAGAAGGTGAAATTTTTATATGTAGTTATAAGAATTCTTAAGAATATCTTTCGCATCATCAGATTCGACTTGATATTTCCTAGGGAAATACCAAATTCCTTTATCATTTTTATACATAACAACAAATTTTGAATTTTACAAAAAAATATACATTTGATATAAAAATATCCACATAAAATTCGCGGTTTATTTTCTCATTTTATGAAAAATTTTTTATAAACATATCACGTGGGTAAATAATAAATAAAATAATTTTATATTTATTAAACCAGTTATTTATATTATAAATATAGTTTCTATCAGTATATTATGTAAATTAAATGAAAATATACCCTTTAAAATCAAGCATATTATGATGATAAAGAAATTATTTATGTCATATGAATATTAAGGAATATTTATTCTTTGCCAAAATTATCAACAAATGATTAAAGGAGCTTTTATATAAATCAGGAATAAAAGTTATTTATATAATTTGTTAGTGAAATAGTAGCAGCTAGAATGCATGTTACTTTTGCTTCTTGGTCCACCATTTTGATTTTTCTGATTTTATAGCAGACAATGGACTTTTGGCTACAAACTCAATAGTACCTGTATTGTATAGTTATGTACTTGATTTTAAATTTTTTTTTATGAATGTTTAGGATTTATTTATTACAATTAGTGTTCATATTTTTGATTTTTTTGATACTTCATATTTAAAAAAACTTGTAAATCTGGGAACATAAACTGGGAACTTCCTATATGTGATTTTGCCTTGTAGAAGATAATTTTTGATTTTTTCTAAATTGTGTATAATTGAAAATTTTTGTATATCTCTGATGTATAAGATATTTTCTTCAAATTTGTATCTCAGAGAAAATGAAAATGGAAAACATATAAAACAAGAATTAGATCTACATTAGATGTTAGGGTGAGATGTAAATGATTGATTGATTAATTTTTTTATATCTGAACTTAATTTATATATCACATTCTGTTTTTTAAATAAATTTATATTGATTCATTTTAAAATCTTTTTGATAGATTATTTCCATGGGGTAATAAATTAATGCCTCATAATAAACATTATGTTAATATATGGCAAGGGAAGTTCCCACAAGACAATAACAAAGATGATGGGTATTTTGGAACTGCACCAGTAAGATTTTTAAAATAATATTTAAATTAAATGATTTAAATTTAATTTTAAAAATTTATTTTCTAATTATTGATCTATAGTTTATTTTGTTGATATTTGTCTCAAAACATAATTGCTCATTATTATACTAATTCAAAAATAGATAAATATACATTCACAATTAGAAAGGCAAAAATAAAAGTAAATTGTAAAAACTCAAAAATATTGATTTTTATAGAAATGTAAAAAAAAATGATTCAGTAAAAAAATAAACAGTTGTAATTTGATTTTTCTAGAACTATGATTCTAGCGGATTCATATATAATTTATAATACATATTTTATATTGATACATAATTTTTAAAATTCAATAAATTTAAAAAATTTTTATCTATTTAAGTTTGCTTATGGGCAATTAAACCATACATCTCTAGATAGTGGTATAACAACAATCAGGAATGCAATGTATGTGATGGACATGGGCCCACAATAAGAAATTATGTTAAAATTTAAATTAGAAAAGAGTATATTTATTAAAACATAAAGAAAATATACAAATTATAAATTTATATACAGAATTTACAAAACAAACAATAAATTCTCTATTTCTAATAAAAGTAAAATTTCTTTCATTTAGATAAAAAAAAAAAAAAAATTTTATTAATTCGAAATAACAGTCTTCCTGTTTTAAGGGACTCAAATCAATCACACCTAATTATGTGTTCCTGATAGTTTTTTTAAATGACATAAATGTCACAAAAAATACATAGCCTTTTAGCAGATAAAAATTTAATTATAAAAAATCATTTAACAAATGTTTTTATTATTATATTCATTCTTAAAAAAAGATCATTATCTTATTAATTCTATTATTAAAAATACAGGAATATATGTAATGTTCATATTATTGATATTTCTTAAGGGTTTAAATATTGAATATACATCAAACAGGATTGAAAATATATGAAACAGTTGTGTTGTGCCCTCTTTGCACTAGTAGGGCATACTTTGGCAGCATCAGGACTGCCATATTTGTTCCTAACAAATATAAATTTCTTATCAATTCTATATTTTATATTTGAATACAATCAAAAATATTAGTCTGTCAGGAAATTTACAAATAAGATCAAAAATATGTAAACCTGTCTTTATTAATGGATAAACATGACTGTCACTACTATACATATAATCAGTTAATATTAAATGAGATGATTCCAAATATTTTTAATCAATAAATTGTGCATTCTCTGATAGTTTTGATTTTTTTCATTTATGGAATAATTATTTTGCAGCTGATTTCAAACATCAGATTAGCACTTGATTTTATGACATCATATAAGAACTCGTCTAATTCATTGAGCTAACCAAGTTGGAATTAGTATAAATATTGCTATCTGAAACTTACTGATTTATTTTTTGCAAAAATAGCAAAATATTTACAAAAGGATTTTATAATATATAATTATTTTGAATAACAGTAAATTTAGCATTAACTTAAGTAAAAATGCATTCATTAAAATAATGCAATAGTGTTGTGTATAGAATTTTTGCATTAATAAAATTAAAAAAATGTTAGGTTTAATCTGAAAAGCATTAAATTAGTAACTCTGGAAATTACTAAATATTCTAAAAAAATAAGGGTCCATCTATTTTGATTATGTACAAGCTCATTCAGTCCTTGGTATGTCACTGGCCTTAGATCATTTTTGATCAATTTACCCTGACTTATGGGAGATATGCAGAATGAAAAGAAAATCGATAAACAAAAAATAAAATTGTATTCAAGCATAGCTTTGAAGATGGCTGTGTGAACATAAACAATACTTTGAGAGAGGATTCTTTTATGTTCTTTTACTTCTATTTCTTCAAATTCTTCAATTTATCTTAAATGAATTGTAGTGTGAAACTGAAACAGTTGGCTTTGGATGTGATTTAACTGCCAACCAGAGACAGTTAAGTCAGGATCTGACACCAGAAGTGATAATTTATCACACTCATGCCAAATGCAAATTTTGGAAATAATGACCAAAAATTTTAATAAGGACTCATGGATAAGTGACACTCAGAGTCCAGATTCTGTTGAAAATATGCATAAATAAAGACAATTATTTTAAACAATAAAAGTAATTAAACATTTAATTAAGTTACTAGCTTGAGGGATAAGATCATAACCTACACAATCAATTATGTAGATAGAAGCATAACAAAATATCAACACTGACATAAATTCAATTGAGGAAACCAATGAAACACTGAATTATAATATAAATAGCCTGCTCTAACATTAAGAAGTTTTCATGCATTTATAAACAATACTTTTTAAGAGAGGATTATTTCTTCTGTTTTCTCTTTTTCTTCTGATTCTCTTGGTTCCACAGATTTATAAGAGTTTAGATGAATAGTTGCTATAAGACAGGAGAACAGTGAAGAATATTTCTGAATAGGACAACACACACACACAAACTGCTTTCTCTCATGTGTGAAACCAAACTATCTTTGAGTTTTCAGAAGTTCCATCCATCCCTGCCCTTCGATGTTTTCAATCCTGTAAAGTTGAGGAAGAGGTTCGAATTGGATCAGATCTCATTCATTCAATTTGATGTTTTGTTATTGGGATTGGCAGTAAAAACTGATTTGATTTTTATGGCTCTGTTTGTTAAGAGATCTGGTTAATTTTGATCTCTCCTTCTGTCAAAAAAGAGAAAACAGAAGTAATAATCCATTAATTTTAACAATTCCATAAACAATGTCAAGGCATTGTTTATGGAAGTGTTAGAATTACTAACATTTCCATGGATTGAATTCTATATATTAATGAATTCTATTGTTACATAAATGCTCCTTAGTAATTCATACATTTATTTAAATAAATATATTCTAATAATTCAATTTGAGATTTAAAATTAAAATGTTTAGGATAAGCAATTACATTTAAATATATTTAAAATTATAACAAAATATATATATATAGATTGAACAAAAGAAAGAGAACAGTTGAGCTTAGAATTATAGTCAACAGTGCCAGCAGTTTGAACTATGAAGGTATGGAAGTTTGGAAAGACATTCTGATGACCATCTCAGCTCAAAATGTGTCTTGTTACTTCAGCATTTGTTATTTGTGAAGTTGTTTTATCTTCACTAGTCCAATGTGACAGCTACTCTCCATGAATCTAAAACCCATCACAATCTGCATAAAGGCATGCTATCAGTTAATACATTGAAATTCATTATTCAGAAATTTGAAGAAACAAGATGGCTAACAGTTTGGTCTGACAGAAGACAGAAACCAATAGTAGAACAGACAATTGTAGATGTTGCAACTACTGAACAACTATTGAGGGCACAGAGGCAACCTTTGCTGGTAGTAGCAGTGCCCATGGATTATCGTTGTGAGGAAGTTAACTTGGACCTGTCCTATTTTTATTTTATTATGCACTCTATTAAATCACTTACAAACAATACATTACCAATGTACCTGATGTGGCAAAAAGCTTTCCAGGGGTGCTGAGTATTTTTTTTTCTGAAAAGGGAGAGGTAAGGCAGAATAAGTTTGGGAACCTCTGGATTAACCAAACCACTTTGGTACCAGAAAAACTAACACTAAAACAGCAGTAGTGATATAAGGAATATTATACCCATGTGAGGTCTTTTTACTTTACTAATTGAACCACTTACATACATAGGTGACATACCATTTTATATTCTTCATTTATATAGTTCAGTTAAGCAATAATAAAATGTGCTTTTATATATTTTAGACATAACAGAAGCATTCTCTATTTACAAACAATGCTTTCATAAGTTTTGCTTGTACACTCAAATTTATTCTTACAGCAAACAGATATATCTTTATACATGTTATATTGTGCAATATATGTTTTTAATTAGTCTAATTAGACATTTCTTATTCCAGATATATGAATATAAATGCTTGATTGTAAAAAATGTATTTTTAGTATAAATAATTCATACCAGCAGACATCTATTATTTATGTTATTATTATTGGTATGTGGTTGGTCCATTTTTATGATTATTACATATTATTGTTATATATATTATGTAATATAATAGTATAGTATTTTATATATTGTTGGTAATGTTTTTATTTTTTAAATTTAAAAATTCCCTACTATGTTCAATTGTTAATTTCTAGAACATGAATATTTTAATTTATTCTATTGCTCTAAAACAGATTCTATTTATAAGTATACGACGTTGGTACTGAAGATGATCTTTATTAAAAATAAAACATTTTCAACTTTCAGAAACTATTTCTGTTCTGTAGTGCTGTTATGTGTAATTCATAAGTTTAAGATATTTCATTATTAGTTTAGGAAATATTTTATGTCAACATAGCTATACAAGTAAAACTGATTATTACATAAACATCAAAACAATTATATGGATGCAATACAAACACAATTTTTAATTTAATAAACATCTGCATTTTTTGTGAAGATCTATCTGCCAAAGAACTTTTAATTCCCTTTCTAAATCTTAGAAAATACTCAAGGGAAATAATATAAAAAATGAATAAATGACAAATATTTGTATTATAAAAATAATTCTTTGTTATAATATTTATTTAATGTTTTAATTTAAAAATTCAAATTCTTATGCTAACCAAAAAATAAGCACTGGTAGCAGTTTTTGGTTAGCATAAAGATTTTAGAAAGTTAGCAGTAGAACTGAGAGTATTACAAATTCAAATTCCTGAAAAACAGATTATTATGGCTTGATTAAATATAAATTTGCTTGGATACTAAAAGGTCAATCCTGAAAACTATTTTAAATTAAATTTACATGTGAGGAAGTTAACTTGGACCTGTCCTATTTTTATTTTATTATGCACTCTATTATTTATTTATCGTTATTTTCCTATCTACTAACGTATTATATTTTAGTTTAAAAGTTAACTTACTTCCCACGTTCTCCGCCTCCGT
>AYEL01070349.1:0-28649 GCA_000484575.1 Olivierus martensii
TTAAGCGAGATTTTACTTTTTTAATTTTTGCTAATTAATTAGGTTTAATTTGTAACATCGAATATCTACTAAAGGGGCTGAGATTTCAATAAAAATTCCAGATATCGAGAGTTGACTATATTTGCAATTTTGTAGCCTATTCATTATCTACAGGGGTGCGAAATGTCCTGGGGGCAAAATGTTCCGGGGGTGAAATGATCTGGGAGCGAAATGTCCTGGGGACGAAACGTTCTCCGGGCGAATTGTCGGAGGCGAAATGCAGGGGGCGAATTTTCCGTAAACCGACAAAGAGTATCTTAGACAAGGCCCCATCCCTAACAAACCTATCCACCAACCTCTCCAATGTCTTTAATAAAAAGGACATCAGGCTGATCGGACGAAAAGACTTAGCCTTAGTATAAGAATTACACCTAGGCTTAGGTATAAAGGAAACCGTTACCTGCCTTCAGGACCATGGAACATAGCCAAAGCCAAACAGGCCTGAAAGACAAGGCAAAGAGCGGAGGCCAGAACATCAATGCCCTTTTGCAAGAATACTGGCAAAATGCCATCCGTTCCCGCCGACTTAAAGGGCTTGAAAACACTTATAGCCCATCTGATATTAGACTGACTAATCATCCTCCTCACAAGATGCCAATCCTCCCTCTTGGCATGATAAACACGTCCATCAAGGTTGGACTGCCCCGGCAAGCAGGATGAGTTCTCAATCAAGGTAGACCCAGGAAAGCGTACCCAAAAAAGTTCTTTTAAAGAGTCCTTGCAAGTACTAGTCATACTGCCATCAGGCAGCCTAAGAGAACCAATCCTGTAAAAATTCCCATTAGACATTATCTTCACAAGTCTGGATACCTCAGGTATATCCTCAATTTCCTGACAATACTGTTTCCAGGAAGACCTTTTAGCCTTTCTAATGGCCTTATTATAACCAGTGAGAGCACTCCTATATGTGTCCCAATCACCAGTCCTCTTAGCTTTATTAAAAAATTTCCTAACATTATGTCTAAGACCAACCAGCCGTTCATTCCACCAAGGAACTTGCCTTGATGAGCGAGCAGACCTGATAGAACAATTTTGGTGACAGAATAAGAGAAGTGCCTGTTGAATCTGGTCAACAGTCATCTCTAAATCCATCACCGAGCAAAATCTGCCCTGTATACCCCCCCAGGTCTTCTCTAAAGGAAGCCCAATTAGTCCTCCTAGGGTCTCTATATCTGAGTAACCTGATTGGGTGCCATACCCTGTAAATTAAAGCAAATATATCTGTGATCCGACGAAAACACATGCCAATTCTCAATTAGGTCAGAAATATTCTGAGTCCCTAACGTTAGGTCAATGACCTTCCTCCTGTTAACAGCAACAAAGGTAGGTTCATTACCCCTATTAAAATGAAAAGGTTAGTACCCATCAGGAACTCCAATAGGTGCTCCCCCTTCGGTTGATGTCTTTGCTACCCCAGACCACATGATAAGAATTAGCATCAACACCAACCAATAAATCGAAATGATTCTTTTGACAAAATTCCACCAAAAACCCAAACTGAAGTGTCGTGGAAGTTTGTCTTTATCATAAGGGAACTAAGCAGAGGAAACAATAAATTCCCTACTAACATCCTCTTCATCAAGTTTCACCCAAACAGTGGTAAGATCCCTAGAACAGAAATCCCAGACAGGTGAAGCACATATGTTATTCCTAATGAAAGCAGAAGTCCGAGGATAACTATCAGAAGTATTAGAAGTAAAAGAAAACAACTTACCTTCCTTGCTGTGAAGCCCCCATATTTGGCCGTTATAGTGCCATGGCTCTTGAATAAGAACAAGGCCATAGCAGAAGCAGCCGACCCAAAAGGGCAGAGGCAGCTTGGGAGTGTTAGAGGTTGATCTGGATCACCCTCAGACCCATGACACTATAGGTGCCTAAGGTGGGCAAAAATCCACACCCTCCTCCATTGACTGGGCTTTGGAGGGTCCAGTGGTACCCCGGAAACCAGATCCTTGCCGGTGAGTTCATGCTTCTTTACAGGGGCAGTCACCGAAGTTATCGGTCCCCCAGACTTGGAATTAGGATCTGAGAGCACCTTAAAGGTCCCTTGATCGATCCCAGAAAAAGCCTTAAAATTGGCCACTTTGATGGCCTTTGCCGAAACAAGATCAACCATCAAAATAAGATGCTGTCCCTTAGTGTCCCTGCTACGACCCAAGACCCTCCAGTTTTCAGTCTTGAATCCTGGATTGAATGCTTGGAGTCGAGCCAAAAGTTGGTTCACATCCAGCATATGAGTATCCGCAGAGTGATAAGCCAACTTCACAGGCTTGGGTATAACCCTTAAGCGAATCCCCTGCCCAAGAGTACACCCATCTAAAAGTTGGATGAGCCACTGACAAGTGAACTCATTCATACAAGTATAAACGAGTACACCATTATCCAAGGTATAGCCCTTGAGCAGCAGTAAAGTTTCCCATGAAGGGATCCCATCCATACCACCCAAGATACTCCCCAAAATAAGATCAACTTCGTCAGCCACCATCTTGGAGTCTGGATAGCCCTCCCTGATGATGGCCAGCCGAAGAGAAACCAGTGCTTCAGAATATGACCCAGGCTGAGAACTCTGGGTGCTTTTAGCAGGCCTTGCCTCCTCAGAACAAGGGATAGAAATTGCAGATCTGGTTTGCTTGCCAACAACAGGGGTATTGACAGGAGAATCAGACAGAGAAGTTAGTTTAGAAGTGCCACCCGATAGCTGAGAACCACTGGTACCAGCAGCTTCCTTCCTAGCCCTCCTCCGCTTTCGCCTAGCCACCCCAGATAAACACATCTTTCGCAGACTAGGTTTACTCCTAGAGTCAACAGGAACTCCAGGAGACTGCTCCACCATCCCACCACCCTGGGGCATGCCAGTAACCCTGGCTCCTTCAGATGAGGTACCAGGACCACTAACTCCGCAGCGGCATGGAGAAGCAGCCCCCTCAGAAAAAGTTTTATCAGTTTTTTAATCCATAAAATATGGACTAACTGGAAGAAACACAAAAAGTCACCACTTGGTTATCCTCCAATACGGGTGGAAGGCTAAATACGACAAGGTTTCGCCAGGTGCCTTGAAGGGATTGCTTAGAACACTGCATCTTTTACTATCCTAGTGCCACTCAACTCTCAGCACAATACCTTATACCTTACTACTAAGATCTCTCCATGTGACTTTTGGCTATGGGATTTCTTGAAGTCCAAGGTCTATCTTGGTGATCCTGAACTTGGCTACTTAAAGGACAACATATCATGGGCTGTGATGAACATTTCTTCCAACATGTTATGTTTGGCTGTAGAAAATATTGTGCAAACGATGCAATTTGTGATCCACAAGAATGATGGCCATATTGAACATAGTCTCTGTTCTTGCAGAGAAAATAAATGAGCTGAATAAAATGTTATGTTTCAGTTCAGTTTCATCTTTGTTATTCATTTGTCTGTTCTTTGTAACTTTTTTACCTTGCTTTGCACCACATTTCTCTTATAAATGACTTTTGGAACTATAATATTTTTTTGCAGAATCCTTCATCCCATGTCTTGATTAATCTTCCCTATAAAATTTGGTGCCATTCTAGTCATTAGATTGAGCTACAAATGACTCTGAGTTGTATCACTTTAAGTAGTATTGTTATCCAAAAAGACATAAGTATCAGTTTAATTAAAAACACCCTGTATTTTTTTTTGTGGATAATTAAGATGCAATAAAAAAGGGGAGTTCTCATTTTAAAAAACTGAATTTACCTTTGGATCACCATCAACAGTGCTATCTATGATGAAATAAATACTGCCATCTTACATGATGTGTGTGTGTCTCAAATATTCTATATAGTTTCATAACATATATGAATATACAGTATGAAATAAATATATATTTATTTATTTCAATTATAAATTTTAATTAAAATAAAATAGATATTATTTGTTTAGGTTACATCATTTCCACCTAATAAATATGGATTAAAAAATATGGTTGGCAATGTATGGGAATGGACAGCAGATTGGTGGACAAATAGACATTTTTCTCACCATGAAGAAAATCCTGTAAGTTATTTTTATTGATGATGATAATGCAACAATAATATGAGGCGAAATCAAAAAGTAACATTATTTATTTTTTTTAAGAAAGTGCTGGAGCAGACATGAACAAACAAAATATACAAGTACACATCAATGTTCTGGTTATTTCTCTATGTATGAGCCATTGCGATTAAGGCATTTGTCCCATCGTGGTTCAAGTTTTTGAATGCCCATCGCATAGAAGTCCGTTTCCTGTGAGTACAGCCACCGGCGCACTTCATGTTTGATGTCATTGTCTGTCTGAAATCATTTTCTCCCGAGAAATTTCTTCAAAGGGCTGAATAGATGAAAGTCACTGGGAGCTAAATCCGGGCTGTATGGTGGGTGGTCGAGAACTTCCCATCCGAATTTCACAATCAGGTCCTTGACTTGTTCCGGACGTGTGGGCACGCATTATCGTGAAGCAGTCGGATGTCCCCGGTGTCCAGCTCAGGCCATTTTTCACGAATAGCGCAGTGCAGTTTCGTCAGAGTATTGCAGTATGTGTTCTGATTCCATGATGATCCGTGCGGCATGAACTCCACTAACAGAACTCCCTTCATGTCCCAAAACACTGTTAGGAGCACTTTCTTCGTGGACTGAGTCACCCGAAATTTTTTGGTGACAGGGGAGGAGGGATGTTTCCACACCATACTGGCCTGCTTCGATTCTGGTGTGAATTGGAATGCCCAGGTTTCGTCACCTGTGACAATGCCTTGCAGAAAATCAGTCCCTTCCACGCTGTACCGCATCAAGTGAGTCAGACTGCAGCCCATCTTGTTGGCCATTTGTTGTTCTGTCAGCTGTTTTGGCACCCAGAGACAGTTCACTTTACGATACCCTAGTTTGTTGTGAACAATGTCGTATGGCGTGCTGTAGGAGATGTCGCACTCCGCAGCCAATTCTTTCAACGACACTCGCCTTTCCTGTTGAATAGCCGCATCAATCTCAGCAATTTTTGATGGTGTGGATGCTCATACTGGGCGGCTGGGGCAGGCTTCATCAACAAGACTCGTTCTTCCCTTGGTAAACTTTTTGCACCATGCCCACACATTTGCATAGGCCATGCAGTCGTTGCCGTACACTTCCTGCATTTCACTGTAAATTTCCTTGGATGGACGACCTTTGGCATAAAAGAAACGAATTACAGCTCTTTGTTCTTCCAGCTTGGATGATGTGATCAACGACGCCATCTTGCCACTTGCTATTGCATGCCTCCACTAGGTGTCAGCACCTTCACGGCGCTTTTAAATGATAGGGGAAGGCGACAAGTTCAAAAAGTAGATCCACTTTTCCCACCACCTACTACAATGTTTTCATAAAAAAATAAATAATGTTACTTTTTCCCCTTGTAATAATAGAATATATATTATAATGTATTATATAGTTAGAATAAATGAAGTAAAATTATTTAAGAAATATAATTAAAATTCAGTTTAAATGAAGATGATAAAAATAATCAGTCTTGAAAATATTAATTTTCAAGGCTATGATTAATGTTTTAATGATGAAAACATTAATTTGGATGAATACTGTTGTAATAACATTTCATATTGGAACCTTTGATGTCTTTATTTATCTTTCTCACAAAAATTTTTGCTCATTTCTAGAGAATTACTAAACTTTAGTAACAGAAATATATTATAGTTTGTTTATACAAGTTTAACTTTTCTCAAAATTTGTGCACAAATACTGCATTTAAGAATATATGATGTTATTGATGACAATCAAAAAGGTGTTTGAATGCATGAACTATATCTGGCAAAGGGCAATTAGAAAAGTAAATCCCTTATATTTTTTGGTTCATCAGGAAGAAAGTACAAACATCGTAAAGATGCCTTCTTTTGAAGAATAAGTGAAAAAACATGAATTAAAAATATGTATTGAAATATATAAAAAGAGATCTTCCATTGGATATGATAGAATACAATGTACTTCAGTTTAATTCATGTAATGTAAATTTGATTTATGAACATATTAAGAGACTTGAAAAGTCATCCTGATTTTTTTGGACAAGAGAAATTAATACTTTTAATATAATGTATAATTCAGAAGAGAGGGTTGCCCATAATGACATTCTGTTTTTGTAGGAAATTTATAAAAGACTCTTACCATAAGTGCTTGAACTGATTTAAAATTTAATACAAAAATATCTAATAATTTTAATAAATTATTTAAATAAATACATTTCATCTATATAAAATTTTATTCACCAAAAATCATATAAAAATTACTTACATTATTTTAATTTAATTTTCTTTTCATATGAATATAAGACCAGAATGTGTTAAAAATTTCACAATAATAAATAGAAAAACATACAAAAGAAATATGTAATAGAAAAAAATTATGAATTTTTAATTTTGTTCAGGGATGTAATAATGTAATAAAAATGTGCAATTAATGAATATTTATTTTATTCATAAATATTAAAACCATTTAAGAAATAAAATATGAAAATGAATGAAAAATGCCACTATTTATAATTTATACAATAATATTAACTAGTATAATTAGCACATAACATAAAAAGTAAATATTAAATTATTGAAAAAATAAAAATATCTGAATAGTTTTGATAATAGTACTTTGTTATTGATAGTTAAAATCTGTGGTGAATAGAAGATCCAGAAAAATAATAAGGCCAGGTTAAAAAAAAGTTAGATTAATAAATATAAAATCTGGATTTTTAATATAAATAATAAAACCATGCAAAAATTGATATGTTTATTGTTTATTTATTTGTTTATACAGGTTTAGTGATCAAATTAATCTGCAAAGTTATGAAGAATACTTCATGACAAATTCAAAGTATTTAATTACAGTGCTCTAATATCAATAAACTTAAAAATATAAACATAATAAATTATGAATCACTGAATCAGTAAAAAAATATAAACTACAAAGATTGTAAAAAATATAGTGATTTGCAGATTCATGCATGCATTTAAGCAGTTAAGCACATAGTGGGCCCAATGGAGCTTGCCCCAATTCTGTTAACTCATCTATATTCCACCAATGCACCAACTAGTAGTAACATTGTATGTTCCTATACCTAATATCTCCTCATGCTATTTATCTGGGAGCTGGCCCCATATATATTAAAATGCAATAATAAATATATTTTTTGTGGAAAATGATTATTTTATAATAATAATTTAAATTATCAAAAAAATAATAATTTGTTAATCAAGATGCTTTTTGTCAGTGAATAATTTAGTTTATTTGATAAAATTATTGGTGGGACTCAGATCTCTGGCTCCTAATAACCAGTTGTCCCTAGTAAAAATCATTCTACAGTGTACAATATTAGACAGAAATAATAAGTAAAGTTATTATATGAAGTAATAAGAGACCAATTAATCAGAAAAGGAAATAATTCAATGTTAGAAATTTCATATTATTAATATTTTAAATTTAAATTAGTTTAAGAATTTTTAGAGTATTTTAAGGTATAACTTGAAATGATATTTTTTAATTTCCTTGTAAATAATTTTAAAAGTGTAAATGGAAAAATTATTTTTGAATAATTTATTTATTTTAGACTGGACCACATCAAGGTAAAGAAAAAGTGAAAAAAGGAGGTTCATTCATGTGTCACAAGGTAATAAAAATAATATTTTATTCAAAATATCTTATTCAATAAAATATTTATAGTTAGATTTTGCAGAATTAGCATTTCATTATTGAATAAAATTATCCTGTTAATGAAATATGAATAGTTATATTAAATATATCCAGGATATACAGTATTTAATATAACTATTAATATATCAAATAAATCTGTTTCATATTAATGCAGCTTCATTAACAAACTTTATTTAGTATTCATTTGAACATTTGTAACAAGGTTTGTTTAAAAAATTCATGGAAAGAGTATATAAGTGTTATCAGTAATGTGCATGCCAAAATGCAAGAGCTGGTTAATAATAATTTTACTTTAATTCAACAAATAAATATATTCATTAGTTCAAGGAAAATATTGAATTGTTATAATCATTTACGAGATCATATTTTTTTTTAGTTTTGCCAAATTTTACAGAGTCAGTATGTTCAAATTCACACGCTATCTAATGTATGATACTGCATATTCCAGAATCCACCTGGCCAAATCTTCTGATGCTTAAAAATAATTCTGAACTTAAATCTAACATTACAAAAAAATTCAAACATCTAGAATTTCACATTTGTTAATGAAATAATGAAAAAGTGTTAGAACTAATTGATTAAATAAATTTAATGCATTTATAACTAATAAATGAATAATCACAAAAGCAGGTAACTTAAATAGTGAAATCAATTTATTCACACAAACATTTATAATGAGTGTTAATTAAATGCTTTATTTTTAAACAATAATAAATCAACAAGTTAATAACAGTAACTTGTTTAATTCAAGAATAATCTAAAACAACACTACATTTTCCAGACAATCTAAACAATAAATAACTTTAAAGAATTAAGCTATTACCTCTATCATTGATACAAAAAAAACAATCAATAGTTGAAATCATAAAAGAGTTTTGAAAGTCATTAGCACAGTTCATAATTCTAATCTCATTTCTCCAAATCCTGGCAGTAATTCTGACAAGAATTAGAGTTATATTGTTAAGTATCAATGATTTGGTAAATTTTTATTTCAATATTGTACTGATATTTGATTTGTCTAATAGTTGCCTATATGTAATTGTTGATTTATTTTAAATATGTATAGCAAATAATATTGCAAAGATTCAATCCTGACTTTTTCTAATTTATTTCTATTTCTTTGTTATTATTATTATTTTGGGTTATTATATTTAGTGTAAGGGTTAATTTAAGTTTCACATCCTCTGCTTCAGGAAATTATGAATTATGGAACAGAATTACCATTTTCCCAATGAGCTTATTTGTCACATGGTGTCAACTATTCTAAATTAATATCACTGATCTGATTTAAGAATTAAAGAAAGATCTCTTAATGAAGATTTCTAATTGGTAAATAAGTATTGCCAAATTGTAAAGACAATGATAAGAATTGTTTTACCTGTAAACTAGAAATTGAATCTGTTGCATAAATGTATGTATATGAACCAAGTAAAGCACTTGTAAAAGTTACTAAAAAAAAAGATTTTTTCCACTAGGATAATGAAATATAGTATATAATGGTGACTATATTAGTGACTTTCAATTCTCTCTTGCAATATTGACAACTGATTGGTTTTTTTAATATTGAAGTGTGGAAGTAATAGAATAAATTATTATTTAACAGTTTTTAATAAAAATAAAAAAATTTGGCTCTATATAGTTTTATAGAAAGACCAGATAAAATAACATCAGTTCAAAGATATGCTTATATCAATGTTAAATAATATTCTTATCAAAATCCTAAGTAGCTTTTATAAATTTAAATGAAAAAGATATATTCAAGCAAATTACAAAAATATTTATACAATAATATATAGAGATCAATAATTATCATCATTAAAAAATTTAAATAACTTAATTCAAATTTTGGCTGCATAACCAAAATCCTTATATATATATATATATATATATATGCATAAAGTTTTATGCAATTAGAGTTTATTCAAAATAATTTTAGTAGTTTAGTTTAATTATAGTAATTTGATAAAACTTTTTTTGGTAAAACTACTGGGATATTTGTGTCTTCATATATTGCATTAGTTAATTTGATCATGTGCCATAGTAAATTACTTATAATACTATTTCCCATCTACAACTGACTAATTTTAATTGTGGAGGTAATTATTAGTTCAATAACAGTTTTTCTTTTTTTTTTCAAATTTTATATTACAGTTATGAACTGTCTTTTCAAATAATATAATGATTCAGTAATAATCCATTCTTGAAAAGAAGAAAAGTAAGTTACATTAAGGAAAAAGCAATCTTTTCATTTATTGTATTTTATTTTGACTTTTTTTAATTAATAATTTCATTTTATCTTTAATTTTTCCATTATGCAGTATTATTATGTATTTTCAATCCTTTTAAATAATTATTCTGAGTAATTATTAAGCAGTTTGATGAATATTAATATCTGATGGCCAAATTTTCTGATCTGCAGTCACTCAAAAGTATTCATATCTAAATAGCTAACTAGTGCCATCTATTTAGATAGTCAATGCATTTGCTGGCTTATCAATAAATCATCATATCATACAATTTTCATATCATAAATTAAAAAATAATAATAAAATTATAAAAAATTTATTGATATCATTTATATTGCATATAAAATATTTATCATTATTAATTGTTCTTGTTAATCCACCAGAGGCATGTAATGTGACTTACATTCCGAAATTCATCAGTACTGTATATATGTATTAAAAACTCTCTGGATTCATTTGTAACCAGTGGGTGGGAGAGATGGAGTTAACAGTAGAGTGTAAAAGAATTCTACAAAATATGATTGATAATCTATCATTTTTTGAAGTCTCCAAATTGGATGGAGTTTATTTTAAATGGAAGATTATGCTTTAATAAAGTTATTTTTAAAATTTTATCTTTCTATGACTCATAAGGATTTACAAAAATGCATATATATAGCTAACATCTCAACCAAAACATTCAAAACATTGTAGCAAAAGCTTTAATGGGCTGATATGGTCGCAGTTTCTTTTATATAAAAGTGTACTAAAAATTCTTAATTGCAATTTTTATTTACAGTCAAACCCTGATAAATGCTCCTGGTTAAGCCGCCACTCTTGCTGACCACCAAGAAATTTGGCAGAACAGATCTTCCCTATGTTAATGGTAGGCAAACCCTGATAAGATGCCATCCAGTTAGGTTAATATGAATTAAAATGCCAAATCACACAGGAATATTTTTGAAGTGACCACTTTTAGAGCTTGCTACAGGCTGGTCAAAACCCATAGTGGATCAACAAGAAGTTTTAAAGATGGATTCAGTAGGCTGGATCTGGACCCCATGAATTTATAGACAACAAATAAGTTGACAATGAACCATGCAAAAGTAACATTTTCTCATATAATTTATTTATTATACAACATTTGGAATTTATTGGCTTTTTGTATCCAGTTTTAACATTGATTTAAGCAGCATATTACATCTTGATGACATCATGAATCAATAATGCTTTTATGACATTACTTATTATGTCATGATGACATCATACACATGTGACTATGACATCATTCCAAATTCAAACATAACTCTGAAGGATTTGTATGAGATATTTTTATTGCAATCCCGAAATTCCTCACTCTTGAGGCAATCTTGACTGAGGATAGCCTATATCATCCACTGGATTGCAGGAAAATATTAGACAAATTTGATTTCAAAAAGGTCAAATGATGCAGAAGCCTACACAGAGCCTAGGAGATAAACATTGCATTTTATGTTTATATCAGTCTTTTATGTCGTGATGACATCATCATTGCAGCAACATCATGATGTCACCTGATTTTTATATCATTGTGACATCACCAAATCTAACTGATGTATGATTTCATAATGATGTAAAAATGATCACCCAGTCCTTGGATTAATCTTAACCAAGAGTAGCCTATTTTACCCAGTTTATTTTAGGGTCATGGAAAATCTTCATGCATAGTTTGGTCCCAAAGAGTCAAACGATTTAGGAATCTTCATGGAACAGACAGACAGCCACATATTGCATTTTATATACACAGTCTGACCCCATTAACACTGATTCTTTCAGTTTTGAGGAATATTATTGGAATTCTGGTTCATGGCTAGGTTGTAGAAAATTTAAGATCATAAGCACCAGATTGTTTCCATCATTTATTGTGTACCGTGCAATGTACATTGTGTTTACAGAGAATTCAAAGTAGAGGAACAGAACAGCAGATGGACATGTTTTCTATACAGTACTGTACATATATGATACGTATACTATAGTGTAAAGTATAGTTTTTTAAAAATGTTAAGTTTGAATACTAAATTAATGTACTGTATTTTATTAAATTTAAAAGATTTGGAGTTCATTTTGATTTCTATACTACACATGTTTTCAATAAACTGCCAATCCTGATTAGCCGCCAAAATCATCTCCAAACGGATAGTGGCATCTTATCGGGGTTTGACTGTATATATATAAGTTTGTATGCGTGCGTGCGTGCATGCTAGTGTGCGCGTGCAATTTTTTTAGATCTGCACTTGACAAATGTATGCCAATAATAAAGTATTATGAATAATTTAAACTGATATATAATATAATACTAATATAATAATTTATATTTCAGAAATATTGCTATCGTTATAGATGTGCTGCTCGAAGTCAAAACACACCAGATTCATCTGCTAGTAATTTGGGATTTCGATGTGCAGCAGACATAGTTTAAAAAATTACAATTCCAATAATCATAATGGAAACAATTCTAATAATGTACAGCTTTCTATAATTTTTTTAAAATCATTAATTTTGATGATATTTTTTTTATGCTTAATGAATATAACTATTTTAACTTTTTGTTATTTATAAGGGAAAACAATTAATTGATAATCTGCATTAATAAGAGTAGAAGATTTAAAAATTAATGGCTAAGTTTTAGCAGTTATTAATTTTATTTAAATCTGAATAATTATCTCATTGGTTTAGAGCTGAACTGATCTTAAATCTGAATCATCAGTTACATTTCCTCCTTATAAATAAGATAATTAAATAGTCATAGTATTTTTTATTCCTATTACATAATATTTTTTGAATGAATTTTTATGGACAGCTGTTCACTGTTAAACAGGGTATTTACTACTATCACATTAATTATATTTTAAAATCATTGCTTTTCAAAATTTCATCTGTAATATTTTTTATAATTGTACAAATACTTTACAGTTTATTAAGAATAATAATAAAAATGTGGATTTAATCTTACATAATGTGTGTATTTTTAAGTAATTTAACATATTTATTTAAAAATACAGTACAGTACTATATTTATTATTTCAATATACATATAATCTTACCTAGTATACTAATATGAAGTATTCCAGAAAAATGGTCGTAAATTGAATTCACATAAATTCAGAACTAAATTATCATTAATTTATCATAAATGGAAAAAGATTATAAGATGTTTCTGAGGTCTAAATTTCAATCTTTTTTTTAAATAAAATATGTTGAAATATCACCAATTATAAAAACAATAGTAAAATGACTTCAAAACCTAAAAAAAATAATTTATAATACTGGACAGCATTTTATTTTAATTGATGGGTACTTTATTAACAAAACAATGGTAAGAACAAGTCCTTTCCTATGGGAAATGATATGCTGTGTTCAATTGGAACATGAAAACAAATGTATAATGTATATTAAAAGAACATGCTTTATTAATTATATAGTAAATAAAAGCAAACAATAAGCCAAATAAGTAAGGTAGTTTCATATGATATTTAATTATACAGTTGTTCCTTTTTGTTACATAGCACTTCTTTTTAATTTAAACTGATGAGAGGGTTCATTGAAATTGAAATGCATATTTGCAAAAAAGAAATTATTGTGTAAGCAATAATTCCTCTGTAATTAGGTGTAGAATTAACTCCAGTGTCATAAGAGGTGACTGAAGGGTAGTTTCTTTTTTCACTATAGTCACCAGCTTTTACAGGTCCTTTCTCTCTTTCCCATACTACCTATAATTTTCTAATTCATCCTTCATTCTTCAATGATATTTTTCTATACTGTCTATTGCTTTCAATAAATGTAAATGTATAAAGTAATAACACACGTTCTAACTGATATGTTTTCTATCTTGTTCCTGTCTGAATACCATACAATATTTATACAATCAAGGAAGTTTTTATCATTCTGTTAATAACTCACTGTATCAATTAAAAATAGTAGTTTTACTGAAAGAAACTTTTAATAAACACCCTTTCATGCCAGTAGCCAACATAAAAGAATTAGATTTTGATTTGTGCAGACAGCACAATAAAATTAGTGTTTCCAGGTGGGAATTTTTTTGTTTTCTCGTTCCCGAATCCCGAGAAATATTGATTGGGAAAATCGGCTTCTAGAAACTCAGTAATACACACAATGTACCTTTTAGACATTTTCCCATTTATCTCTATCTAAAGTCACATTATGACTTTAGATAAAATGCACGTCGACTCCAGAATCAGATAACACATAACTAGCTAATTTTAGCACTTGTAAATTGAGTACATTTGATCATGGAGAACATAAAACAGTTTGTATTTACACAGAAAAATATTTATTTTCACAACCCAGGATTTGATTATAAAGTCACCTTCAGGTGAACTAAGGAAATCTAAGGCAACTTACCTTAATATGACATTGTAGTCAAATCCTGGATTGTGAAAATAAATATATATCTATGTAAACACAAACTGTTTCTGTTCTCCCTGATGAATTGTTTCCACAAAGTGACGGCCGATACTACCAATCACATTCGAACAGTGTTTGCAGCTGACGATTGTGATGTATATCAATGCAATGTGTGATATACTGTACGTAAAAACTCACTGTATACTATAAGGTTTGGTTAATAAAGTTTGCATTAATTACATTGTTTATATTTTGAGAAAATCTGAAGATAACAGAAACCTAGCCAAAATGATACTGTAGTGACTCCTGTTTAGTGCTCAGGGCTAGAGATGCACTAGTCATGAAATTCTGGACAACCTCCATTTAGAAAATTTTATTCATGTTTTGCATCGACCTTTTATATGTACGATTGTCTCGAAACCTCAAAGACTGCACCGGGCCACGAACCCAGGTTACACTTTCACACTTTCTGTTTGTTAATATTTAATATTATTGCCATTATTACAGATGATCAACGAAATTTTGGAAATTCTTGGGAAATATGATTTCCCGTTCTCGATTCCCGAAGTTCCAAAATGTCGGGAATTTGGAAACACTAAATAAAATTATCTAGCATCTGGATGATTCATCTTCAATTTCAAATCCTATGACATATATGTTTTTAGATAGATCTGGACTCAATTGATCAATTTCCAGCCAGACTTGTTAACTGGCCCAATTATGGTTTTGAATAGTCTACAGTTGGTTTGAAATGGCTGCCATTTAATTAATAAAACCATTTTTACATGAAATACTTTGGATGATCATCCAACATGATCAAAAGTGAATCATGTAAACATTAAATCATCAAAAATGATTCTAGATGATGAATGAATGAAGTAGAACAGTGCTTCTCAAACTTTTTTCATTCATGACCCCATTTTTCATTACGAGATTTTTCGCGACCCCAGGTATTAAATATGAAATAAAATATACAAGTACATAAATCATTTACACACTTATTAAGATGAACACAATCAACCAACTACACTGAAAATTCATATGTTGTCATACGTTAAATATTGGGCGTTTATGAAATTACATATAAACTGAAATTCAAGTGTTTGAATTTAATTTTAGCGACTCCAGCATTTCGCTTCGCGACCCCAAATGGGGTCGCGACCCATAGTTTGAGAAGCTCTGATGTAGAACAAGGTTGTACTTTTTTTGTTCATTGCAAATGAATCATCAAAAGTAAGCTGTGTAAACAAATTCAGTTCAAACCTAATGAGTTTGAACTGTGTGGTTATTTTCTGTTGAATTCATGTTAATACTATTTTAAGATGTTTCATTGGCATTTAAATAGGAAAAAACATATTCCATTAATTTTGGATTTGTCATTCAGGTGAACATGGTGGACAGAACTACACTAGGATTTTTAATGCCCCTAGGTAAGAATAAATCTGGCACTCCTAAGATTTCCTGTCCATCTCCTAAATCTGTATGTATTTTTAAATAAATAAATAGATATCCTATTTACTATCAAAAATCAAAAAATTTTTTATTACGATAATATATATATTATTTAGGAAATTTTATATATAATATTAAAATTATGAAAATATTTAATTATTCAATATAAGAAAAAGTTATCTGCATAAACATTGGAAGAAGTTTTCCCTAATATCAAAGTTTTGATATGAAACAAAGTAATAAAAGAAAATACAATATTAGCAAAATATCAATGTAAAAAATGTCATTTTATACACTATAGTATTCTAATAGAAAACTTAATAAAATTAGAAATTAATTTTGGCATAAAAATAATAATAATAGAAGCGGGTCACTTTCTGTTGTGATATTTAGTTGTAATCGCACGTAGTTAATGTTATATGAAAAAATAAATATTAAATTATATACAATAGACACTCGATTTTACAAACTCGTATGGACCCCCAAAAAAGTTCGTAAAATCGAAAGTTCAAAAATGGGAATGGTATTTATTAACGTTAAGGACTTTTCGGGACCAACTAAATAGTTCGTAAAAACGTGCAGTTCATAAATTGGAAGTTCGTAAAAACGAGAGTCCACTGTACAACCATTTTTCATCGTCTACCTTGTGTTTTAGTAGACGTCACAATGTTTGGATGAATATTATTTAATGATATGTAAATGTGGTCTAGAATACAAAATACGATATAGAATTAAGATAGCTCTGACAGGCTATCTTAATTTTTCCTCAAAGTTCGTATTTCGTTCCCCCATATGAATAATTGAAAAATTTAACATACACATGTGATTATAGAAGTTCTCTGCAGATGCGAAAAAGGAAAATTTGCTATAAATTTTTGGTAAGGGAAAACCAGACAGTTTTCTAAACAAACATGCAACATCTTGAAAGCATTAATTCTATGTTCTGAAGCACATTTTCTTATTTCTAGCAATAGGCCTATTGAAAAGTATGAATTAAAAACTCAAGTCTGTAATTTACTATAAAGCGAAAATTAAAATGATGTTAGAAATATGTTCACTGAAAGCTAAGCATGTGCTGTATCACTGAATTCAAGATGAAATGCTCGTTTCAAACATCGTCAAATTGATGCTCTAGTGCCTTTTAAGAAAAGTAAAATTTGTCTTGAATCTCGAAAACAAATAGCAATATAAAGTGGAAAAAATACAGATAGCAAGACGTAAACACTCCTAACCTGATGCCAAATTTCAAAGAATTCCGATAAACTGTTTTCGAAATATTTAGTCATTTAAACATACATTTTAGTGACACTATATAATAGAGTATATAGAAATTATATACAATAAACAGATGTACGGTATTCTACAAAAAAACAAGCAAAATTTTTTATATAAACATATGAGCCGTTTATTTTGTAAGTGGCTTAAGTCCATTTGTTTTTAAATCGAGATACTTAAGGATTTGCGGTTGAATCAATTTAAAAATATTGGTTACTGATAACATGGTAATATAATATTTTTGCGTTTAGAAAAATGTGCAATTTACTAACGCAATCAGCTACTTTTTAAATAATAATAAACATTATTTAAAAAGTAGGATATTTTTGATGGCCATAAATGGCCTTAAGTCACTTTGAAAATTAAATGAAATGACTTTTTTAATTTTTGAAAAAGCGTAAGTCCCTTGAAAAGAAATATAATAGTCTTAAAATAAATAAACAACTATAATTTTGTTTTATAAAAATGGAATATTTATTCATTTTCAATGGAATTATACAGTCAAATTATATCTCCTTGTATTCCCGATTCTCGAGAAAAACACTTAAAACTCGGGAACTAAAAAAAATTCTGCGAATTCGTATCCTAAGAAGTTCATAGCGATACATTAATTATTTTGGCCCTGCGACATATTCGAGTCAATAAACTTAGCGGATAAGTCACGCAGCCGTTTTTTTTTGCATATTTTAAGCCCCCTTTCCAATCAGGGAGATTACTAAGGGGGCGGGACCAGTTCCAACCACGGACTGCATCCCCACCCGTGGAGGGAGGCCGGATGGTGAAGGACGGGGATCACCGGGCCGGGCCTAGTACCCCGAAAAAATCTGGGACCCGAACCCGGGTCCTTCTGCGTGGCACTTCAACAGCGTTACCATTCGGCCATCCGGCCGCCTTTATCCGCGTCACTTCTACTAATTTTATATTTTCAAAAGAAAATTATCGGAAGCTAATCACAAAATAATACTTAAAACGGGAATATAAACTTAAAATTGATATATAGTATTACACGCAGTAAAAATAGACGACAGGACAGACGAACTTCCTTGGTACAGACCAACACGAAAAAGCACGTGGACCTACTAGTCAAGGGATTATATGGGAGAGGTAGGCAGCGGCGCCGAGACGGGAGTAAGTCGGGATAAATTCCGGGTCCCGTGCCGCTTCCTAACAATAATAATTTTTTCTACTTTTTTAAATTAAGTAACTGCGCACTATAAGATATATAGAATTTAAAATTGTGTTATAAAAATGTAAAAAAAAATCTTTGTATTCTAAACAGTTAAATTAACAATTAATTATGATAATTAGATATGCGCATTTCATTTTTCAACAGAGAAGGAACTGACAGACCGACTCGGCCTATAACAAACTATTGTATTTTAGAAGAATGATATACTGTATCTCCAAAAAACATTTCCAATGTATGAAAAAAGCTAATTTCTTTCATCCCTCAAAAATATTCATTAATAACATTTTCTGATTGTATTGAAAAATGAAAAAATAAAAATAGTGCACATAAAAAACTAGTGAAATCCAATGAAGCTTATTTCATCCTTTACATTTCACATTCTCCTACACAGCTATTAGAAATTTTAAATTTTCTTTCATGTGCATAGGGCCCATTACCCCGAAAAAAAAGCGGGATGAGACTCGAACACGAACCCGGATCCTCCAGCGTGGCATGCCAACGCATTGCCACTAGGCCATCCAGCCGCCTGATTACAACAATTAAAATGATTACATTTGTTTCTGTAAGAATAGAATATATACATTTTTTGCATTTTTTTGGCCATTGTACTGTAGTTATTTTGTCATTTTTAATACATTTCCATCCATATATACTTACTAGGTGGCGCTTTGGTAATAGCTGCCGTTTGCTGATAATTACGATAATTATTAGAAAGTTATTTTATTTTACATAAATATATATAACAAAAAGAAATGCCTTTTATTTTTAATATAACTATGAAAAGCAATAATATGTGAATAAAATAAAGGCGATGCAAATATGAAAATAATGAAACTCAAGTTAGGCATAGTGATGAGCTTAACGGTGATTTCTGAGTCACCGGTTAACCAGTGACAGCGACTTGAAAGTAACAGTGATTTTTAACAGCGACCAGTGATCACTGTTTAGTAAAAGTGATGAGATTGAAGTGGTCGATGACCAGCCAGGGTTGTTTTATCTTTACTACATTTCTTTCTCTAACCGACCCTTTCAGTCTGTTCAATCTTTAATAATGAAAAGTTGTAAATTATGTGGAACGAATTACTCAAAAATCGACTGTACATATTTAAACTTCTCTCTTCCTTTATAAGTTTTAATCTTTAATTTTAGTTTAGAGATTTTGATAGCGGAATCATTAGTAATTTTTTCGATATAATTTAACCAGATATTGCAGGTTACAGTAGCTGGAATAACCGTTTATCTCTAGTATTCAGCGAAAAGCTGAATACTAGAGATAACACATGTCTGTCACATATCGCCATTATACTCCGTCTCAACCTCAACTGATAGTGACGTCAGAAAAGACGTCATTAACCGGCGAATCTAAGAATTCAAGTTTGGAAAAGACAATTTTTTTTGCCAAACTGAACTTCAATTTTTAGATTTAAATAATGAATTACATCTATATTTCTAGATTTAATTGAGTATATTTTTAAAATTTATTAAATGTTTATTACTTACTTGAACTGTGATCATTTCTAACATATTTTGAATCAAATGAACTTTTATATTTCTCTGAATCTGGATTAGAATGTCTTTGTGATTTATTTGATCTAGCTTTATCATCTTTACTATTTATATTTTTATATATTCTTTCAGTTGATTGTCTTTGTGATGATTTTCTTTGTCTCTCCAAATTAGATGATTCACCAAACTGTTGAGAATATCTGGAAGATCCTGTGACAGATTTTTCCACTCTCTCTTTAGAAACTGATTTTCTAATTCTTGAATCATCTCTAGTTTTGGTTTTGTTTGGTTGTCTATCTACACTACTACTTCTATACTTATCTGTTTTGATTTTACTGCTTTCTTCATTGTTGACAGTCATTCTTTTATTAGATCTGTCTACAGTTGGGGACCTTTTGCTAGTTTTCTCATTTTTCTGTCTGGATTTTGAATCTTCCCTTCTGATTCTATTTTCCTTTGTTGTGATCTTAGTCTAATATAAACGTTAAGAATTTTTATAAATATGAAAAACTTGGTAAAATTCTAATTCATGAACACCTATACTATACCTAAATTGAGTGAATAATGGACAAATCCTACAATGCAGTTTTTCTTCCATATATCTTATTACTTGGGTATCATTACTTATGATACCCAAGTAATACGATAACTATATATTTTTGAATAGACTAAGAAGGATAATTACTATGCAAGACAATTTTCAAAGATATAATACTCATCATTCACCCAATTCAGAGGCATTGGATAGATTCATCATTTGTAGCAATGCTTAATGATGATTTATAATATTTTAATATTAATAAATAAAGACAATAGTGAATAAATACATTTGTTATAATCAAGGTTATAATATACAATATACGAATACTTACTCTGTCAATAGGCATTTTTATATTTAATAATTACAATCAACAGTGTTTGTTTCATATTCAAACAAAATCAAATTGCTTAATATTTACACATTCAAAATATATTTCAAATTCTATCATTGCGCCATCTATCAAAACAAATTAAAAAATATTCAGAATTAAAAAAATAAAAAATTGAATTACTGCACATAGCAGTAAAATAATCAAAATTATTAATGAAATAGCGATATAATTTTGAAATATAATAAATTGAATTTTAATTCATAATCATTATAATTTTAACCGAAAATATGGTGATGTACTTGGTGTATTGAACGGAGTTGGTGTACATGGTGTACTCTAACCAAGGTACTAACGAGAATATGTACCAATCATGGTACTAACCATCGTTGGTACCAAAGACCAGGTACTAATTAAGCTACTAACCATGGTACTAACATAGATTGGATATTTTAAACCAAACAGCGTCAATCAAAAACATCTAATAAAAATATAAGACAAGTAAAGAAATAAGAAATTGGGATATTTGTTAAGATTAGGTTAACCAAAGAAGCCAATTTAGATATGGCTACTTTGGTTAGCGTTATTCATCCATTGCGTTTTGCTTTATTTTTTTTAAATCGACAACTGATTAGTCGCATCTAAATTGTAACAAATATCCTCATTTCTTCGTACTTATATACAGTACATACAATCTTCATACAACACAGGTTTTTTTCTGTGTGGTTTTACGCCACTTTTCACTCGATGAATACTAAGTGGCGGGACATTTCTATGTCCATCACAGGTTGCCCATACCTTAATGGAGCCAGCCATCAGTTTGCGGATAGGATTTAATGAGCTGGGCCTAGGCTCGGCCTGAAAAAACCGGATGTGTGGGACTCAGGAATTTAACTTGGATCCTCTAAGATGAAAGCATAGCACGCTTCCATTACGGCCATCCAATCGATTATTTATTAGTGTTGTGTGTTTCGTTTTCGTTTGTGCTCCTTTGCCTGTCTTTTCTTGTTTTCTTTTGTTCTGGTTCTTTTTTTTTTTTCTTTCTTCTTTCTCTGTGTTTTAGTTTTAATATATGTCCTTGTCTTCTTGGAATTCAGTAATATTCATTCCGATTGTGCAGTTTGGTCCTTTCTCTTTCCTTTGACTTCCCATATTTGGGTTTCAAAATTGATATCGCTTGGCTGTCGATGAAATTGCTATTTCAATATTTCCTCTTCCTCAGCTACTCTGACAATACCAAATTTTTAAATTTTTATTTTTATTTTTTGCATTACCTCTGTCTGCTAGGATGCTTTCAGATATAAATGCCCTAACTTACGAGAGTTGCGTTCAAAAGTTTTGATCTTAGTTTGAATCCATAACTCGAAACATGATTTTCCATAGGCGTAATGTTATAAATGGATGTTACGTTCCCAACCACCAGAACTCGGAATATTGAGTGTATTTTAAAAAGCAGTAGTATACAGTAATATTGACTAAACAGCGTTTATTCTTTGAAACAAGGAAAATATGCAGCTCGTGCTTGCCTACACTTTTAGTAGATAAAAATAAGGAAAATACCATGTAAAAACAAAGATAGAATGTTTAAATTATCTTTGTGTTTCTAAGTTTTTAGCGTCTGCCAAATGGTCCCATGATAAAATAATTCGTTTAGCACCTTAGAGAATCCATGTTCAATTCCGAATCACATATATCCAATTTTTCAGGAAGGATTCGGATACGACAAGCCTGTTGAACCCAATCTTTCAATCGCCAGTTTAGCATTATGGATATTACCAGCCTATAGCGGGCTTTAAAAATGGCTGCTGGCAAGTATCTCGTGTGATTCTGTGGTTTAATTCAAACTAGCGTAGAAGTTACTAAAAAAATAAGGAATCATTTTTAATGACTCTTGTCAATCATTGGCTCATTACTACATAATGGAGTCCACTTCGGCCAACTGATCTCTTCTACACACAAGATCAAATTATTTGGGCACTTTAGGTACAATACCTGCCTAGAAATCCCCGACAGTAGGACCTCTAGGACCAATCCGGTAGACGGATTAAGATCTTTAGGGGCCTGTAGGGCTCCAAAAAATCTTAATCTATCGACCGGATTGGCCGCGTGGAAACGCTTCAGCTTTCCACTCTGAAGGACCCGGGTTTGACCACCCCTTGAAAATATTTATCATGGAGTCGAGCCCGGCTCGTCGATCCCCGTCCTTTACAATCCGGCTGACCCCTCCGCAGCGAAGTCCTGCGGAGGGGTCAGCCGCAGGACTTCGCTGCGTGCTTTCGCTATGTTTGTTTCGCCCCGCCACATAGTATTCTACCAGAATGGAGTGTGGTATCATCTGTTGACAAAAAAAAAGTCTTAAGGCCGTGACACACTGAACGGGACGCGAATAAGAAAGCAACTTCGCGCAGTTACACGCGTACAATGTGTCTTGGACTAGCTTTTCCCGTCCGGCTGCTCGAGCTAATGCGCGTAGCCGCATGAAAAGAGATGAAAAAGTTGAACTTTGACCAATTAGCACGCGCGAACAATACGGTGCGGCAAGACGCGAAGGAAGTAGCCTAATCAATCAATAGAAATGAATGTTTTATATACTTGGAAAATGGGAAAGTTCAATCGTGTGGTTGGCATTCAGATATAGAATTTATTTTAGAAGTACAAAAAAAGACCATATCTATATGCCATGAAATTAAAATAATACCGAAAATATACGATCACTTCTTTTTAATAATAAATCAGCCACACTCCGCAAACGACCTCTATCGGCAAATCCACGAAACATGTGGAATAATTCGACTGCAATGTAGACAGGCTGCGGCGCTAGGTGGTGTTGCGCAGTGCAACGCGAAGCGAAGGATGCAAATTTTTCTGTCATCTTTGCTTCGCTCCGTTTCGCTTCGCGTGTCGTTCAGTGTGTCACGGCCTTTAATCCTGTCCTGATCACATATCTGTGATAGATTCAACAGAACTTTACCATAAGAGGATGGACGCATAGTCAGATCCATTAAAAATTTCCCGATGCATTTGAATAAGTGAATTAATTAAATTTATTATATATGATTTTATTGCCGACATTTCAGGAAATATTTTTGAATTGAAATCATCAAATTTTTATAAAGAACATTGAAGACCAGCATGATCACCATTTTTCTTTTGTATTATATGCATTTTTCTTCTTATTGGATAATAAACTGCTGATCATCCCAATGCTCACTATAGACCGTCCATATTCGTGGTAGCAATGAGTGGGCAGTGTGATCTTTACACTGGCCTAGATTGGACACCTAAAAATTCTGGAGGTTAGAGACTCAGAATTAAATATAAATACTTCATAGTGGTAACACAGCACGCTTCCATCCTTATATTATAATTACTTCACCATATCTGGTATATTGGTCGCCATTATTAGAAAATCATTGATGGCAGCCGTCTAAATACGGATTTTCGTCATAAATAATCACCGGCGTAAGTACGGATCGTCATAATTCGGACCGTCGTAAATCGGGGACCTCTTATATTCCTAATTGGTTAGATTGCATTGTTTATTAACCATCTTTTCTTTCTTTTTTCGCTTTTTTCTATCTTATGCTTGTTTTGTATAGCTAATTGAGTGATTTCGTCAATATTTTCTAATTAATACTATTCTATGCACAAACAATAAAGATTTAAACACAACAAAATACATAGTTTAAAAATTATAAGTGTGGGGGTCCGGGGGGTCTTATAGACGAGATTTTGGCCGAAAAACTTGAGCGACGTGGATAACAATGCAAATTTGGGAATTGGCAAAGAAGTTTGAGCTACCGGAATCCACAGTAAGAACAATCGTAATTTTTTATTTTTATTTTGAAATTATGATTCAAGAACGTAACTTTCTACCTTTGCTTTATATATAGACACAAACTCAGTCTTTTTAAGTAAAAATGTTTAATAAATTCTTAGATACAAATTAACTGGAATGCTTTCGGCTTTAGTAAGCCCTCATCAGCAGTTAGTATAACTAGAATGTCCAAAAGCACTCCAGTTAATTTATATCAAGAATTTATTAAATATTTCTGCCTAAAAAAGACTGAGCTTGTTTCTATATGAAATTATAATTTTTGATAATTGTTTTTATTTTATATTATAATAATCATATATACAGTAATATCCCAACTTATGTGAACTCGGAGTTACACAGTTTTCATTTTTTCATTTGGCAACACTGCTGCACGCTATCTTGCTGTGATACGCATTTCACACGAACTCTATGTGCACGATTACAATTCTACAATCGACAAAAGTTAAGATTGCTTGTTATATGTTTTCTAAACCCTTAAAAAACTATATCGTTCAAACAAAGTAAATCTGATTCTCCTGTACCTAGTAAGAAAAGGATTACGATATCTTTGGAATGTAAACTTAACATTATCAAGGATTTTAATAACAATGCAAATTTGGGAATTGGCAAAGAAGTTTGAGCTACCGGAATCCACAGTAAGAACAATCGTAAAAGATGATGAAAGAATTCTCGATACGGTGGAAAATACTCAATCCTTGAACTCAAGCATAATTAGTAAACTTCATGGTATTATTGCTGAGATGGAAAAAATGCTGAAATTATGGTGTGTTAATTAAGTAAAAGTGAATAATTTTTTACATAACTCATTTATTTTTTAAATATTTTGTTTTAATATGCTTAAAGAACTGCAATTTTATTAAATATTTTTCTTCTAAACTAGTGTTTTTGTTAGTCCTTGGTCTCAATTAAACCAAATTTATATGTATTTATATGCAAAGTTGTACCCCGACTTATGCAAATTCGACTTACGTGATTTTTGTCGGTCCCACCTATCACTTTGGGGTATTACTGTATCTTGTGATTTTTGTCGGTCCCACCTATCACTTTGGGGTATTACTGTATCTATAAAGAAAAGAATTTATTATTATTTTTTTTGAACATTTATTTAATCATCATTGGAACATATGCAAATTATGCTAATAAGTTATTGCTATTTTTTTAATAGTAATTATTCTGAAGTATTCTGATTACAAAAGTTATAATTGAGATGTAAAAATAGATTTTATTTTTATTTATAAACTTCTTATTTCAGGAATGCATGGTTGTTTAGCTCTTCCTTTTGGTGGTCGTTCAACTAGAAGTTCCTCCACAACTGTACATAGTCCTAGTTCAAGCCCTACAAGAACACAGAGTGCACAAGGATCTCCTACAAATACACACAAACCATGGAGACCACGTGCTCGATCAGCTGATGAAAGTACAAGAAAAATTGTAAGAAATTTACATAATTATGAAGTTGTTTTATTAAAAATTACAAATATAAATCTATTGATGTGAGGTCTGTAACTAAACATTTAAAAAGAAATAATTGAAATAGAAATTAATTTATTATGAAGAAAATTAACAATTGAATATCTTTAATATCATTTTCCTATAAAGAAATAATTATTATACATTTAAACTCTGTTATAATGAATTGTCATAGGACCAGAAATAATTTCATGTTATAAATAGAATTCATCATATCCAAGAATTTAAAAACATTTACATGCATATGAATTATTTTTGCAGTTTATATTACTTATTTGGCTTATAGTTTAGTTTTATTTTTTATTCTAATTTTGAAAGCCGGAAAAATGAAAAGGACAGATTATGTAAATTTTAATAATAATTATAAAAATATCTTCTTCACTCAGATAAGAGAAAAAATTAATTATAAAAGTAGAAGTCACTTTATATTTGAATTCAAAAATAAAATAAAATTTATATGAAGATATTCATTACTAGAAATCTCCATCTATCTAGTTTACAGCCTAGCACATTTTAAATTATATATTCATTTATGATGCATTTTATTTTGCTGAACCAGTTTAGCAAAATAAAACCTAACCCATCTCCATGCCCGGACAACCCATCTCCATGGGTTGTCCGCAGGGGTCGGCCTGCGGACCGGGTTTTTGGAACATACTTATGACCCTTTTGAACATCGACCTGAAGGCAGCTAGCTTGTATGTGTAAGGGTCTTTTGACCATGCTGGGATCAATACAGGTGAATAACTGGGTTTACGGTAAACGTCTGTAATGAATTCTCCATTCTCAGTGGTTATAACTAAATCTAAGAAATGGAAAGTACTACTGGAGGTTTGATTAACTTTCAGTTTAAGTCCCAGGGTTTCATCCGATAGTTTTTCAGCTAAGAGGTGTGCATGTTGTTTGCCATACCATACAATACATACGTCATCTACATAGCGTAGATATAGCCTGATTTCAGATCTAAGAGTATGTAATATAGATTTCTCCTTGTATCTTACTACTTATTTGGCAATAATGCCAGCCAAGGGGCCTCTCCAATGGGCACACCTACCGTCTGGAGATAGCAAGACCCTTGGAAAACGAAATACGAGTTGTAAACGATTAGGTGGCAGATGTCTCTAATTAACTTAGGGTTACCCTGGGATTCTGGTAAAAACTGTAGTATGAAGCGATACAGCATAAGGGCTGCTGGGGCCTGTTCTATCGAGAGATAAAGGGATTCATAATCCAGGGTTGTATACTTGCTAATGGGCTATGTTTTATCTACTTTAGTATGAAGCAAGTAGTTTCTATAATTTTTGAACTTTTGTTAATCAGTCCCTGACAACCTGCCCAAATGCATCATATCTAATGTCTAGGGCAGGTTTATGTCCATTAAAGGGCTGAAAGGTCCCCTCCTTTGCCAACACATCTGCAACCTTATTGCCCTTGATCTACTTGTGCCTTTGGATCCAAACAAGTTGAACAGTTTCACAATGAGATGATGGCATTCCCATACAAGCTTTGAAATAAAATGGGAACTATCAAATATTTTGAATGAAGCTTGATTATCTGATAGGATATAAATATGTTTATTAACATATATTTCTATATATTATTAGCAGATATATTAATAAACGTATTTATATCCTATCAGATAAATCAAACTTGATTGAATCAAGGTTGATTTTAACATATGCAGAAATAGCATTTAAAAAACTGTCCAAGAAAATAAGAATATGACATTCTTGTTCCCTCACAGTAAACCCAGACTCTACATGAGTAATGGTTTTGGAACTGTTTGTATACCAGACTAGTTCATCCTTGATACTGCATTCAAATCTACCTCTCCATCCCTCCATGCTGCAAAAAATAACAGTGAAGGGTTTGAAAAACTAAATTTGGGACTAAATTTTGGCACCATGTAATCCTTAACCATCTCAAAAATGTGACTGTGTGACTTGTCCCATTCAAAAGACAAATGCTCCACTTTGTAGGTCCAAGAAACCTTCTCCAACAAGAATGGAACCTATAATAACCCTCCCAGGCACTAGCATCAAAACACAAATGCAAAAGATATTTGTGTGCTGAGGCTATCTGAGCCATCATGGGAGTTATCAGGAGTGCTCTTGAAATCCAAGAGGACTTCAAGAGCAACAGTAAGAGCAATCTTGATAGCTCTCATGATGCTCAGACAGCCCAGCATATAAATGTCCTTTGCATTTGTGTTTTGATGCTAGTGCCTGGGAGGGTTATTATAGGTTCCATTCTTGTGAGAGAAGGATTTCTTGGATTTAACATCCTTTGAATCTTTTCAAGTTAAGTCCTGCAAACTTTTACCAAAAGTTTTTACCACCAAATAATGGCAACATTCAAATCATGAGGTCCTGAACTGCCCATGATTCTCATATCAGTTTCTGATATTAGGAGCAGTTTCTATATGTTGCTCCAGCATTTTAAATGAGTAGACGTATGGATTAGTGGCAGTCTGAGGTCTGCAAATAGAAAGGAGATTAACCTTTAACGCTCTAAAAGTAAAAAAATGAACGTTCTTTAACGATCCAAATTATATGAAATATGATATTTAATATTCGATATTTTGCCATAACTTTTTTATTTTTTAAGTTTTTGGCACGAAAAAATTATATTTTGTTGTCAATATACTCTGTCCTGATATCGTTTTTTAATTTTAGTTATAGGACCAAAAGAAAAAA
>AYEL01070350.1:0-15566 GCA_000484575.1 Olivierus martensii
AAAAAAACTTATTAGTTTTAGGTATTAACATAGTTGTAAGTCTATTACTAACTTTTAAATTCCCTCTTCTTATACTTTCTAGATATATTACTAACACAGTTCTAGGTTTCTAATAACATAGTACTTAATTTTTCTACTAACATGAAATGGGTTGGGTTACTTTCACACATTGGAAAGGTTCTTTGTTTTTTCTACATTTCTAAGCTACTAACACAATAACATTTTATTTAATTTAAAAAACTTATTAGTTTTAGGTATTAACATAGTTGTAAGTCTATTACTAACTTATTTTAAGTTCCCTCTTCTCATACTTTCTAGATATATTACTAACACAGTTCTAGGTTTCGAATAACATAGTACTTAATTTTTCTACTAACATAGTTCTAAGCTTCTACCTAACATGAAATGGGTTGGGTTACTTTCACACATTGGAAAGGTTCTTTGTTTTTTTTCTACATTTTGCTTTTAATGTTGGCCCAGAACGGCTCCCTTAGTACTCTATTTGAGTAGAAAGGGGCAATCAAAATTTAGCCACCAAGCTTACCATACAAAAGAAAACAAAAGAACCAGTTTAGTTTTCCATATATGGTATTATAAAATGAAATTTTAAACTGTGACTGAAATTTATAAAAATTATTTTATTTCTGTTTTTTTATTTATCTAAAGAAATGAAAATATAACCTTTAAAATCAAGCAAATTATTATTATTATAAAGAAATTATGTGTGTCTCATAAATGTTAAATAATTTTTATTTTTCATTATTATGAACTGAAAGTATAATGAATGAACTTTAATATAAATATATTAAAGTTTTTATGTAGGTATTCAATACATTAAAAACATATTACTTCAATAAAATTTTAATTTTCCATCTAGATAGTGATTGAATTCAAAAACATGTGAATAATAGAAAATCATTTATCATCATATTTTATATTATACAAAAATTGCAATATATAAATAATCTTTAATATTGTTTAACCTTTAACGCTCTAAAAGTAAAAAAATTAACGTTCTTTAATGCTCCAAATTTTTGAATTTAAAAATAAAAAAAATATGTATTCAATATTTTTAAAAAAGCTATTTAGTGATACCAAAATTGAACCCTCCCCACCTTCTGGGGTGTGGTGGGGAGTAACTTTAAAAAGCTTAAATAGGAGTCCCCAATTTTTATTTCAGAATTGCATGTATGTACATTTGTACATACATGCAATTCACCCGAGAGGACAAAAACCTACTATGTCCATGCCTTCCTGGGTAATGTTATTGATGATAGAAGTTTTTTGAAAAAATTCAATGACATATATCACAAATCAACAGATTGTTTCAATTAAAACTTAATGTAAAATCTAATTCTGCGATAAAAACAAGATGTAAATAATTCAGCTCAATTATTAAAAGTGGAAAATAAATTTATTAAACTTGAAGATCTTTCTGCTTTATTAAGCCATCTTCAGCACAACGTATAAGAATTCGAACATAAAAAACTTAGCAAGAACATAATTTGAATTTTAAATTAATATTATAACATTGTATGCAAATACATATACTGTATATTAAAAATAATAATAAAATAAAAAATAATATATTTAGTCATTATATTATTACGTTTTAAACTAGCCACTGTGGCGGTACTACAGAAGGTTGATTGTCATTTATCACGTGATATTGTTTCTTATAATCTTGTATAATTATTGACTCTGCAATTTTTATATCTTCAGATTTCGTTACTTGTTTAATAATTTTTGCCTGGTCCCAGTGGATGGTGATGTTATATTCATAAAATGAACTGGCCAGAGCAGTGTCAAAGGTTACGGCTTCTATCGACCGTTTATATTCTTTAAGCCTCGTTCTGAGACAACGTTTCGTGCTGCCTATGTATACTTCGTCTCTTTTTAAATCATTATTAAATATAGGTATAACATACACTCCTGAGCAGTCTAAAGGTGGTATAGAAGGTTTGACATTTTTAACAGTATGGTATATCATATCCAGCCTGTTAAAAGGAATAATAACACTTCTATTGTGGAGAGCTTTTTTAACATTTTCTATAGGTTTGTGATATTTAATGGAATACGTGTAAGAAGTACTATTCGGAAGAAGATAAGTATTATTATAAATAATTTGTCTGCTTGTATGCAAGGATTTCATAATATTATCAATAAATGCAGAGTTATACCCATGCATGGCAGCCTGTTCTTTGATTATCGCTAATTCTTTCAACTTAGCTTCAGTCGTATTACAGTGTGTTTCTACTCTCTTTAAAAATGTCAAACCTTCTATACCACCTTTAGACCGCTCAGGAGTGTATGTTATACCTATATTTAATAATGATTTAAAAAGAGACGAAGTATACATAGGCAGCACGAAACGTTGTCTCAGAACGAGGCTTAAAGAACATAAACGGTCGATAGAAGCCGCGACCTTTGACACTGCTCTGGCCAGTTCATTTTATGAATATAACACCACCATCCACTGGGACAAGGCAAAAATTATTAAACAAGTAACGAAATCTGAAGATATAAAAATTGCAGAGTCAATAATTATACAAATTTATAAGAAACAATATCACGTGATAAACAACAATCAACCGTCTGTAGTACCGCCACAGTGGCTAGTTTAAAACGTAATAATATAATGACTAAATATTTTATTTTTATTTTTTATTTTTATTTTATTATAATTTATTTTATTATTATTTTTAATATACAGTATATGTATTTGCATACAATGTTATAATATTAATTTAAAATTCAAATTATGTTCTTGCTAAGTTTTTTATGTTCGAATTCTTATACGTTGTGCTGAAGATGGCTTAATAAAGCAGAAAGATCTTCAAGTTTAATAAATTTATTTTCCACTTTTAATAATTGAGCTGAATTATTTACATTGAATAAGAAGTGGGAAGAAATTATGCATTAGTAAAAACTAGATGTTCCCATTTAAGCTTTTTAAAGTACCCTACCCCATCCCCAGGGCATAAAAATGTGTGTTCAATATTTTTAAAAAAGGTATTCAATGGCAAAAAGACAAACTAAGCACTTTGCAGAAATAGATCTTTATTTCAGAAAAAAACGCTTTCGACATTAGCTGATAAAGACCTGTTTTGAAAGATCGAAAGCGTTTCTTTCTGAAATAAAGATCTATTTCTGCAAAGTGCTCAGTTTGTTTTTTTGCAATTATTAGTTGCAGAATGTCTACAGCTTTAGGTATTCAATGATTCGAAAACTGACCCCACCCCTAGGGTGTGGGTAGGGTCAGTTTTGGTATCATTGAATACCTTTTGTTTTAAAATATTGAACATGTATTTTTTATTTTTCAACTCAAAGTGTATTTCTCGAGTTATTCTGCCATTTCCAGATGTTAGTACCTCTCTTCGATTTTTATCGATTGTAGCACTTTCTGTGAACAAATGACATTAATCCTAAGTCAAACTAATGTAATTTTTTCTGGAGAATTCAAATCTGCAATAAAAATTAGAGGTTCCCATTTGAGATTTGAAAGTTACCTCTCCCCACCCCCAGGGAATGGGGAAGGGGTCAATTTTGGTATCACTGGATAGCTTTTTTAAAAATATTAATCACATACTTTTTTTTTCAATCCAAAGTGTATCTCTCGCATTATTCGGCTGTTTGCAGACTTTTTGGACACCCTGTTTATGTGTATGTGTGTTTGATAGCTTTTTTAAAAATATTAATCACATACTTTTTTTTTCAATCTCGCATTATTCGGCTGTTTGCAGACTTTTTGGACACCCTGTTTATGTGTATGTGTGTAGATTTTCAATTATAATATATGTGTATATGATAATTGAAAGTTCAGCTAACTTTGCCCAATATATTACCCATGAATATAAATTCTGAAAAAAAAAACATTTAAATGGCTTATTTATGCAGCTTATATAAGATAACAAGTTATCCAATCTTACAATACAAAATAAATTTGACATTATTACTTTGTGATTTATACCTTAGAATTATTTCATTAAAATTTATTCATAAGATTCCTAGTTGAATTTTAGATCAAAACTAGTATTTTTTTTTTATTATTATTATTTTTTTCAGATAATTGATAAAATTTCCTTTAATAGTACAGAATTTATTTATAAGAATATTTCACAAATTTAAATAAATTAATTATCAGATCTATTAAAATAATAATTTTTTTCCTTACATAAGCTCTGCTTTTGACGTAGTATACATCTTTCTATACATATCTAGGAATATCTTGGTACTCATCGCGAGTGGAGAGCTCAACTATAGCTTTGTCTCTTTTCAGTATTGAAGTATATACATATATTATTGCAGTAGCGACGTGCGCAAAAAAAAAGTATTTGAACAGGTTCGCTATTGCACATAAATAAACATGGAAAGTTAGTATGACGAATTATTTTAAAATATTAGATGGCTTTTATAATAAACATTCACACACATACCGGTACCTTTTTATACTAATCAGGAGAAATATATATAAAAAAATTAAACTTCTGTTTTTTCATGTCAAAAAAGTATTTGCACACATTACAATTCTCTATTTTAAAGCAGTAAAACATTACATTATGAAAATTTTCAACAATGTGCTTTAACGCACTTTTTAAAAGACATATTATAAGATCTCTGGAATAGCATTTTAATTTGTTTCAGACACCATAACTCCAAAAAAAAATTTGAGTTTTCTATTGCAAAATGGGAAAAAATTATAGCTCTTCATAACTATCGTGTTTATCGTGCTTATCGTGAAATTGTAAACTAAATTTGAACTTTTCTAGTGTTTGGTATGTAACAAAGAAGAAGATAGAGAATGGTAGTACAGAGAATAAATCACGACCTGGGCGTCCAAAAAAGTTGAATGCAAGGTAGAGGAGGAACATCAACAATCAAAACATTGAAAAAACCCCCTTTATAAGTTCCAGAAAATTACCTACTGATATTGTTCTAACATCAGGTATCAAAGTAAGTCCTCAAACTATTCCCAGTGTTGTTTACGAAGAACATATTCGAGTAGGACAGGCAGGAAGAAACCTTATATCAGTGAAACAAATAGGCAGGGAAGACCTGAGTTTGCCAAAGCTTATATCAATAAACCACCCGAGTTTTGGCAAAATATTATATTTTCTGACGAAAGCAAGTTCCATATTTTTGATTCTGATGGAAAGAAACATGCGTGGCAAAAACTAAACACTTCCCTTGAGAGAGAAAATTTAAGACCAACTGAAAAACATAGTGATAAGTATATAATAATTTGGGGATGTATGGCTTTTAATGGAGTTGGCAATATGGCTTTTATTGAAGGTAATACGAATGCTAGACATTATATTAACATATTGCGAGATAATTTATTGGTTAGTATCTCAAAATTAGGAATTGAAGATTCTTTCAGTTTTCAGCAGGACAACGATCCTAAGCATTGAGCAAATATAACAAGGTTGTGGTTGCTTTACAATGTGAGAAGACAACTAAAAACTCTCCCACAATCAAATCTTCGATAGGATTAAGACCCTCAACAGGATCTTAACCGTGTGGTATTTGTTAGATTTCCAAGTGAGGAAAAGGAAATTCACAACAAAACAGAACTTAGGCAAGTGCTCAGTAAAGAATAGTTGAAAATGAGTGCAGAAACAACTAAAAATTAGTAGACTCAATAGGCGATTACAAGCAGCAATTGAGGCAAAAGGCATGAGTATTAAGTACTAATAACATTTTTTTAATTTTAAAACTATCTTGTTTTTGTTTATATTTGCTAATGTGCAGATACTTTTTTGACATTCAAAAATCTTATTTTGTCGTTATTTATTATTTTTGTATACATATCAAGCCAAATATTAAATTTTTTTAATAAATTTATTTATATTCTTCACTTATAATTCATTTTGCACTTATTTATATAGGAATTTTGTTTGTATAAACAAAATAAGATATGCAAATACAAAACAGCATTGGATATATCAGCTAGTATGTAATAATAATAACTACATAACTACATTAGTATAGTGCTAAAAATAAGATTACCAAACTATTTAAATGACATTCGACACACAGATTATGTCATTGAAGATGATTTTGATGACATATTTTAATCTCTTAATTTTAATAATTCGAAAACAAAAGGCAAATTAGGAAAGTAGGCGATTTTAGTTCTTTCCAGAAGTACTGTTTACTCTATTAATTATTTATTCTATAAATATCAATATTACTGAAGTAAATAATCAGTTGAGAAATTTGAAATGGTGCAATTACCATGTACAGTATTATTATTTATTCCAGTATCTCCAATAGATTTAGAGATGGGATTTGTATTTTCATAGGCTATAGTATATAATCTTCATTTTTATTGAATGAGAATATCTTACTGTGGGTCGTTTATTAATCAATCTATGTTTGTTTTTCCTTAGTTAAAGAAACAATTCACATTTTTCTAAACAGCGAGCTCTTTCGAGAATGTAAAAAAATCCACTTTTCTTCTTTTAGATTTCTAATTTCTTAACATTTTCGTTAAGAAATAAGCAATCTTATTATTATTTTTACTTATTTTATAATATTTTGATTAAGAAAAAGCAATATATGCATATTGCATTTTTTACTGAGATGATTACTCTTCCAAAACATTCAGAAACAATAATATTTAACTTGTAATGTTTTTATATTTTCGTCGTTTATCTTCTATTTAGATAAAGAAAATACACGATAATTATTTTCTTATCTAGAATGTTCATACTTTTTCATTAGAATCCTTTAATTTTATCTTTAATATACCATAGGAAGTACAAGAATTTGTTTAAATTTTTGTGAATAAAAAGTTAAGCAGAGAATCTCTAATTTTCTGTAAAGAATTGTACAGAAAATCATGCTTCTGTACTTATAGAGAAATTAGATTCCCTCGTTTTTAAATATTTTTAAGTACATGTATAATATAAAAAAGTTATGTCAATTTATATAAAAATTTTATGCCAAATTTTTACATACCGTATTTAAAATACAGTATTTAATAAAACGTATCTTAAACTAAATTAAACATTCTCTCATTTTTATTATAATACTTTTTACATAAAAATATTTATATTGTAATCAACCAGAAGCAGATTCATGTGGCTATAGCCTTTCCAAACATGTTAGAAAAAATTTATTTTTTAATCTAGAATATAACACTGTATGGAAGAATGGAATTGTTAGAGTAGGCATGTAATTAAAGTATAAATGTAAATATAAAAATATAAATATATTTTTAATTAATTAAATTAATGATATTTTATTTTTAATCTGAAAAAAAATTTTTAGAGAGAAATGCAGACAGCTGTAAAACACTTAGCGAATGGCATCGAGCGATTGCAAGAGTCAGCAATTTTCCTGCTTACAAGTTAGTCACGCTATTCTTGGGCATTGTTATAGAATTTTTGTAACGAATAGGATATTTCAATGAAAATATATTTCCGTTTATTATATTAAGTTTCGTATTTGCAATTTTTCCCCGTCAAACCGAGGAAATTGATTTACTATCATGACTGATGGATAATGTCACACTGAATTATTATGTTATTACTATAGTTAAAAATATAGTACAAGTAGATTTACGAGTTAACAATGCTTATAAAATGTATGTAATCGTAAAGTGGGCGAAATTTTCTTCCTTTCCTATCTTGAGCAAATACTATTGATAACTATGATGCGTCAGCAGAAATAAGGCAGTTACGAATAATCTCTAATCTAATCAATAAAGTGATAGGCTTTGAATTAAATGTCTAATCTAAAGTAAAATTGCATAATCACAAAATCAATAGAAACAACTGAATTGATTAGGAATGATTTATAAATGATGAAATAGATTTATGTTAGGTAATAAAAATATTCTTTAAAATTCTTAATATTAAATTCTTTTAATATTATTGGGTTATATTACGAACTAGTAATATAAACCAATAATATTAGGTTTTAACTGTATGCGACTAGAGAAGAGTACTGTATTTTTCGACAAGAGCAATCCGACGTCTAAACTCTAAAGGAAAAATGGCTAATACGGACGAATCGATTCTAATTGATAAGACAATTCAATGTTCTATGATATATGCCTATATTAGCTTTGTTGTTGATAAGCAATGAACCGATATTCCCTCGAACTGTCAAAACTAAAATAAAAAATTAACTCTCCCTTTAAAAATTTATATTTATCATGCCATTAATTAAGGGATATTCCTTCAACTATGACAGAGGCTATAGCATTATAAATCCGCAACTCTCCTCGATAAATTAGTTGGAAATGTTGAATTATGTAGGTACTTTTTAAATGAGGTTAATATTGCCTATGGTTATTAAAACTATCTATCGTAATGGATAACTTTATGAAAAAGATAGATTCGGGGTTTTTAAAATCCCTTAGAAGGACGTGTACGAAATGAGCAAAATAAGAAAGCACGAGGAAAGAATTGAAAAACCCAATTGAAAGAAGTGTGGCGAGCTATTAGTGGAAAACAAGGGCCTCGTCTGTAGGGGATGTTACGAAAAATAGCGCAAGTATGAAATTCTACCCTCAACACACAATAGATAGCGTAAAAAACTTTATGAAAACTTTTAAAGGAAAATAAAAGATCGCTTTTAATATTTATTAGTTAATTCAGTCATAATTGTATTTTCAAATTACATAGAAAATAAAAACTGAATGTTCCTGTTATTTTAAATAACAACTATCTCTCGCTTAAATTTTTCTCTTAAATTGGACATATTAAAACTTTTTTATTTTTGCATATTGATAGGATTCCGGCTCGTAGTTCGAGTCGATATACGCTGTACGCATAATTCAATATAAGAATACATATAACACTCTATCGAACTACGAGCCCGAATCCTATCAATATGAAAAAATAAAGTTTTAATTTGTCAAATTTAAACGAAAAATTTGAACGAGAGATGGTTGTTATTTAGAATAACAGGAACACGCAGTTTTCATCTAATTAATTTTTATAATGAATATTTATTTTTATAATAGGCATGACTTGTATAAGATACTAAATGTCGTCATTTATTAAGATTGATTATTATTATTACTAGTTAAAGAAAGCTCTTTTATATTTAATGATTTAGGTATTTAATAGTGTATATGATTTATTTTTTATATTTTATGTGATAAAATGATAAAACATTTTATTTTATTTTAATATTTTTTTTCATCTCATCATTGTAATAGGTCTATATCATAGAAAGCGAAAGCCGCCGGTCGGTTCAAAATAATTGAGCTGATTTAATAGTACCAGTCCGCTCCTGGTACACGTGATTGAATAGGAATATTTGATTCTTATAAATTATGAATAATGCGTCTTACTTATTCATTTCTTACCGGGTCAAGATCATTTTAGATCCTGTAAGAAATGAATAAGTACGGTGCATTATTATGTTTTATTATTATATTTTGAAGTCTGGCATAATTGGAAAACTGAAAATAAACTAATCTCTAGGAATAGAAGCTCTCTAAATTTACATATCATCAATAATATACTCAGAAAAAAAACAGTATATCTTTAGAAAAAATAGTATCCAAATCTAGCAAATTGGAATACTTGAATGAAATTAATCGAAGTGCGGTACAGTGTTCGATTTTAAGTTACAGACAATTTATCCCAGTTACAAATTTTACTCCAGGATGCTGTAGGATATAGAAGAAAGATGATGCGAAATTTCCATGTTTCAATGGAAATTTCGCATCATTTGATAACTGAAAATAATGAAATGTAATAATTTTTAGTTACCGAATTTCGATTTTTTTATTTATTTTAATTAGATAATCATTATTAATAATAAGTTTACTTTAGTTATGTAATAGAAAATAAAATAAAATATCAGTAATTATTTAAGGAAAAATTTATTTTTCTCAATTATACCAAGTTGATAAACTACTGGAAATAAAAGAAATCTATGACCCAAAAATAAAAGTACAGTACAGGTATCTCTCTTATAACACGATAGATAGGTTCCTAAAAAACTGGAGTCGGCAAACTGCGGCTCTTTAAGTACCTACATGTGGCTCTGAAGTAAAATTGAAAAATGAAAATAAAACTATCATAGTTTCATTTATAAAATTTTTAAAGAATTTTATTCGCATAATGGTGATTTCATTTGTTTTATAGATCTAGCAAAACTTCGTGGCACTAAAATGCGGGAAGAGTCACGCCTCGCGACGTGTTGCCGAAGCATGAAGTTTTGTATATCCCCACGATATACAAAGGGAGTGGAGGGGATAATTTAGCACATGGTAGATTGCTCATACTGATTAAAACCAATGAGAACAATTTTTTGTGTTTTTTTTTTCATTTAATAAAGATATAATTAATATAACTTGTTATAATATTACCTTAAAATTTTCGTTATTTGTAAAAATATATTTATGGCTCTCGAATAATTTTTAAATTGTTATTTGGACAGATTTGGCTCTTTCGTCTCAAAATTTTGTCGACTCCTGCTAAAAAAACATCGTGTGGTGTGAAACGGTGTTTCCACCACATGATGTTTTTTAGGAATCTATCTATCGTGTTATATTTAACCTATCTATCGTATAAGTACAGGTATTAAGTGAAAACCGTGTGGCAGAAGTACCGTGTTATACGGGGGTTTCCGCAATTTTCAAATCGTGTTAGAGCGAAACCGTGTTATAGAAGGGATATCTATATTAAAAATTCTAATCTTTATGTTATTATGTTATTTATAACATAAAGATTTTAAAATAAAAATAAAAAAGGATACAAGTACAATATAAGCAAATAGAAAAATATTCGATATTTGTTACATGTTACTTCATATCATATATATATATAAATAATTGTAAAATAAAAAATAGGCTTAACTGTTTAAAAATATATAAGATAATTATATATATATATAATTATCTTATTTAAATATATGATATGGTATGATTATTCATATTATATATTAAATAACCATATTAACCATAATATGGTTATTTTTTATGTAATGCTAAATTTTTAATAAAGAAAACCGATGCTAAATAAAATCAAGTATTATTATCGGAAAGTACACTGTAGCCGTGCATAAGGTATCATATTATTGAATGCACAGCGAAACAATTTTCAATTTTCGTAAAATTCCTCACAATAATTAATCGTTAAATTTATATTTTGAAAATATCGTTTCAACAAAAATTATATAGTTCTAATAACTGGGAAGTATGGAATTCTATGCGAATTTTTTTGCTATTAAAGAGTTAGTACTGCTTTAATGATGCTCTCAGTTTCCAACACATAATACTAAACGTGTAGATTTAAATAATCAATTAATTTCATGTTTGATTCAAAATATGTTTTATTTATAAAATTAAAATTGTATCAAAATAAAAATTATTTATATCACATTTTTCCCAATATCACGTTCAAGTTTAAATTTGTATTTCAAAAAATTGTATTTTTAATTTTATTATTTATTCGGGAATTTTCAAAATATTTTCGTAATTGTAGGATCAACATTGGTAGGATATATATGCACGTCCTCTGGTCCGCTTGGACATAGCGATGGCTATAGTCCAATTATCAATTAATTTATTTGGTTTTTTTCTTCTGATTGCTATCTAATTAATTTCTACGAACTAGTACTGCGATGAACGTCCGATCTTACTTCTGCGAAAATAAACAATAATTTGCAAAAATATTTATATTTACAAGTCAATGATTTATATCAAATGGCATTGATTTAGATATCGAGAATTCTGATTTTATTCGTCAACATTTCATATTTCCACAATATTAAATTGTTTCTTTTTCAATGTGGATAATGCCAATTTTTTTTGTAGAAAGTTGCAATAATATCACTTGACAAAGACCTAGCACGTGCTGTTTGCATCATATTTATTGTCTGTCGATGAAAGCCGCGCCTAGCTAAGGTGGATGAGTCCAAACGTGGAAAGGAGAGTCGCAGTCGGTATAATGACGGATGGGAATTATTGAATTAATATTATATTAAGTTCTGTTAAATATACTATTTCCAATGTCGAAACTAATCATTTAGCATTCGACATTACAATAAACTTTCATTCAACTTCAGTTATCTTCGTTTGAAAACATCCATGTGCGAAGCTGTCATCACTATTTTGTCACTGGACTCGCTCAGTTAGCGCACGCGTACTTGCGTCGATGGTCGCAGCTAAGCTGGTCGGACAGTATCTGGTGTTATTTTATAGTCACGTGTAAAACCATCCTCAATCTTTCATAGATATCTTAATAATAATTCACAATTTATTATTTAAAATTACTTTTTTCATTTTTTATTATTTATATATACATGATCAGTATTAAAAATAAATAAAATTATACAATACGTGTACTTTTAATAGGAATAAATGCAAAACTTGTTCTCTAGAAGCTGAACTTCAAGCTAAAATATGGTAAAGAGTGAAGAAATATGAGTAACTACAAATAATGATGAGTTGAAATCCATAATTCTATATAGAATTTCAAAAAATATAAATTAATTAGTTATGTATTTAATTAGTTAATATCAGGATATAATTCCATTTACTCACGTTAAAATTAACAGATGTGCTCAAAGATTTTCATTAAACGAATAAATATAATTACCAATGTTAGCATAATCTGAAAATTTTAAATTGGCTAATCATAACATAAAATCGTTCTAGTATAATTATCTATTTCATTAAAATGCATTTTAATGAAATAGATAATTGATATCTACTAATAATATGTAACAAAGAAACAAAGTTATTAACATCATAACATGGTTATAATGTATCTCATTTATTCATTATTAATAATACAGTTTATGGAAATATTAACATATAAGAAATTAAAATGATAAAACAATTTATAGTCAATATATAATCTATTTTTGTTAAATATAGGATTCTGTTTTTAATCTTATAGTTAATTTATTTTTTGTTGTTAATAAATAATTACTTGTATATAATAAATATTATGTAAAGATTCTCTTTGGAATTATGGCTTACTGGTTGTACAGTTATTTAAAACTGTTATAGGAGTTTTACAATTCAAATATAAAAATTTTTTTAATATCAATAATAGATTATTTCGACAAAAAAAAAAAACAGTATAAACTATTATCAGGGGCGGGCCATTAACTTTGGAGGCCTGGACTAATTTGTTATAAATCACAGAAAATTTAAATACGGATATCAATTCTGAAAGGATATACCTTTCATAATCTTATATTATTTTTTAATTACAAAATATAAAAAATCAACTTTTTTTCTGTTCACGTTGAACTATTTTTCATCATAGTTTAAAAATTGTCAATTTTGTTTTTAAGTTTATAAAAATGTTGATTTTTGGATTAAAAAGCTTGTTTTTCTTGCTCTATAGCTTTTCTTCTTAACAAAAGCAAATATTACAGAGAATTATTGATGAAGTTTATTAGGTTAAAGTTTAAAGGTTGAAACTATTTGAGATATAGCCGTTTTTTCTTTTATAGTCTAAAATCAATTAACAGATAATGATATGTTTATTATCTAAAACTTTTATTAGTTGAATCCAATATAGAATATACTATAATGAATAATACTAAATTCCTGAGGAAAAATGCAGTTTATCCCCTAATAACATAATTGTTAGTTTCAAGAAAAATTGTGTGAATTGTAATTATGTGCGACATTATGGAATATCAACCTTATTACAGTAAAAGGTTCTATTATATTAAAAACATTATTAATATTAAATTTATAATAATTGTAATTTATTTCTATAACAATCTATCATTTTATGTTAATTATAATTCAACTGGAATGTATTAAATATTTCATAAATAAGCATTTTTGCTTTTACACTGTAAAAGGAAAAATACTTATTTATGACAATATACTGTAAAATCATACAGTAAGTTATATCCTCCTTGTCGCCTCCCTTAATGGCAGACAATTCACTGTTACGTCGTCAGCAAAAGCTAAATTAATTAAAAAGATTTTAAGATTTTAAATCAGAAAAACGGAATAAAGCAATATTTTTTTATACTTTTCTTTGTAATAGAAAATGAATTGAAACCTATAGTAATTATTAAAAAACAATTATATTTTATATTGCTACTAATTTAAGTTTATAATATTGTCTATCAACAATATCTTCATTACAATCTACAGCATATTGAACATTTAGCAGATTGTCCTGGTGAAATCCATCAGCTTTCCAATTAGAGGAATCGGGATCAGTATGGATAATTCCATTATCCAAAGAATTATCCATTGAAAAATTTAAATGCGAATTCTGTGCTAGGCTCTTCTATTCATGTCATAGTCTAGCGGATTTCCACGAGTATCGTCGATGTATAATAGGGCTGGAATTTTTTAAATACGTGGCAAAAGTGTACACGATAAACTTTAATGAACGGAACCTAATGAAGTAAATACTGTAGATAATATTGCAAATCATGTTTATTTAAGACTTCCGTGCTTTCAAATTTATTTTAAACGGTTCAGCCTTCTTTAGTATTAATTATATATTAGAAACTTTGATATCTGTTATTATTACAGTTTGTTTTGTTAAGCTATGATATACTCTATCCCATATAATTTAAAAGGTTTTAAAATATATAAATTCTGTACACAATTTTATTATTTTATGTCATTTTTTATATTTAATTTTATTTAGTTTTTAATATTAATCATATGTATAAATAATTAAAAATAAAAAATAATTTTAAACAATAATAAATTAAATACACTTTTTTAAAATATCTATGAAAGATTGTCAACTGTTCCATATCACATGATCAAGTACCATGTGATAAATATGTTGCAAAAGTCACGTGTTATGTCGTTATCTATATGTATCCAACTTTGTCTATGTCACGCAAGGATGCTTGATGTCATGTGATATTTTCCCCTTGATATCGGGGAAAAAAAGCTATCATCATCTGTATTGAAAAAGAAAACAATTGATATTGTGTAAATATGAAATATGTGGGAATAAAATCGCAATTCTTGATGTGTGAATCCATGCAGAAAGCATTTACTGATTTGTAAATATATTCTTTCAAATTATTGTTTATTTTCGTGGAAGTAAGATTGGATATTCATCAATACTGATGTCACACAAGCCTTTCAAATCTGACAGGAAATTTTGTAATCACTTTGTCTTGCAATTAATGTTTTCATTTGGACTTTTAAATTCCCAACCTGGAAATCTATTCCTGGAACAGAAATACTGTAATCATTATAAAGGAAACAATCTTTAAATGTAAAAACTATAATTGGGATAGTATTGAATTATATCTTTCGCCTCTAAACTTGCATAAATAGAATTTACTGCTGTCTAATCATTATCATATACATATTTAGTTGATTTTAGTTTCATAAAAAATTTTTCTGATGAAAATTATATTATAGGAATGTAGGGGGTCGTTGTCGCGAATTCGAATCGATATCAAATGACGCAATTGATATAAATTTTAATGACGCAGTTCGATTCGAAAACAGGATATATCAAATTGCTTGATTATTTTACTAGACAATAAATCTTGGAAGGTTTATTCAAGAATCAATTCAAAGTCTAAATGGATGACACCTGAGATATCTGATGATTGTGTAAGAGAGAATAACAACCATCCCC
>AYEL01070355.1:0-18609 GCA_000484575.1 Olivierus martensii
CTGCCCTGAAAGTTTGTCGGTGGACTTTAGGAACACCCTGTATATACAATAGAAATTTTTCTGCAATTGAAGAGAATGGAAAGCTGACCACCATGCATGTCAGAAGAGAAATCTAAAATCAGTTGTAAACGAATCACATTTTTCTAAATGTTCGAAACTATTTGAAAATATACAAATTTTTGATCAAAAACAAAGATCAAAGATTGCCATATTTCCATTTAATATTAACTGATATGATAAGTTTATTCATTAAAAACATTAATATATAAATACCTGATCTTATTTGGGAAGCATCCAGTAAACTAATATTTTTGAATTTATTTAAATATGAACATTCACATACACCCACAGTTTTAATAATATAATCAAGAAGAAATAGGCATTTTTAGAAATAAATATGGTGCACCAAGCTGCTATTATAGGACATGCTACTAGTGTAAAAAGAATGTTACACAATGATTTTATACATACCATATATTAATTTTAAACTTACAAAAATATTAATTTATGTACAATCATATATATTCAGATATTAAAAAAAAAATGAAAGAATCAGTAAGATAATGATTTTGATTATGAATAAAAATGGTGGATCATGTAGCTGGTGCAAAGACACAACAGGAATGCATAATGATCAAACTGGCAAATCTTACAATATTGTGAAAATTTTCTGATTTTTGACTATCCTCCTGTATAAGCCAATTCTTCCTTCTTCAAAAAATTTTTTTGGAAAAACTATTCAATTTAATTTTCATGAGTATATATGGTAAATAAAAATTTATCTACATTCAACTTACACAAATTTTGAGTTCTGTGAATCTACAAGAAAATAAGTATTGTGCAAATTGGGGAGTATCTACATATAAAGTATACAAAATTTGTAGTTTTTACTATAAAATATATGTTATGACAGATACATTAGTAATTCAATAATAATAATGATGATAATGTATTTTAAAATGCAAAAATCTAAATATTAATCATCTTTATATTTCTATCAATGATAATGGATTGCCATAAAAGAGTATGATTTCTTAAATATTAAAATATAGTATACATAAATTTTGACTTCTTTTAACATAGATACATTTGCAATTTATAATGACTAATAACGAAGCTTGGAGATAACTAGCCACATGTGGTATGCAGATTATCCCCAAGTGACACTATAAGAGAAATATCACCATGCAAATGACATGTAACAGCCCACATTATAAGATCATAGACACTGTATGCATCTCTATATAAGTACTTTTTAATCTTCTAAGTTGTATATATTGTATTATAATTTTAATATAGTACAGTTATATTTAATTGTTTATTGCAGCAAAACTGAAAATAGGTTGGTATCCCAAAAGCACTTTTTAAATTTCCATGCATTATTAGTCATTATAAACTGCATATATATTCTTAAATATAATTTACATGAAGCAATTTCTGATAAAAATTATTAATTAAATTTGATAAAATTTAAAATAATTTTAAAAAATAAAGATTTTCAAAAATTCAGAATTTTTTTGTTTTATAGTAGCAAATTATTGATATTTCTTCTTATATAAAAATTAATAAACTTTATAATTAGAAATTTTTCTAAATTATTATTAGTATGATAGGTAGTGCCATGGCTTTGATTCGGAAATGATCGTTGTAGGGATGTAGTTTGGACCTTGTCTGCCAGGGGAGGTTTGGCTGGGTTGTTTGGCTGATATGAAAATGGTTAACCCGATTGTTGTTAATATGAATATTATATGTAATTTTAGAATGATTATCTTAGTAATAATTTTCAATTTAAACGAAAATCATATCAATTGAATAATTAAATATTTAATTTCAAAATTAAAAAAAATCAACATAGTAATTAAACTAGCTTGTAGACACACATCATATTTAAAATACAAAATAAGGATGCAATAAACAATAACAAAAAATTAATAAGATATTATTAATCTTGCAAAATTATTAACAAATAATTACAATAAAAAGACAAGTACTTTCTGTCTCAATACTGAGAGACCATCTTCAAATTGAGTGTAGCAATAAACTGCAATTTGTTAATAATTTTGTAAAATTAAATCTTGTTAATTTTGTATCATCATTTATTGTGTCCTTATTTTTTAATTTATAAAACGATGAAAAATGTTAAAATATTTTTCAGATTTATATGAAAATATTAATTTGATATATAATTAAATTGATTACTATCATTAAAATTCATGATATACAAAAATAAAATTTTCATAAAACGATGAAAAATGTTAAAATATTTTTCAGATTTATATGAAAATATTAATTTGATGCACAACTTTTTATCATTTACAAGCTTTTGTTCATTCCTCTTCATCTGTCTATTCATATTTCGTACATCTGATTTCCGTTCATGCTATCACTTCTGTACTTGTTTTCCTTTATCCAATGTAGATGTAATTCCAAATTTTTACAGCTTTCTTTCTTCAGAGATTTGAAAATCAAGATAAAAATTTCATTATGCTGTTATCAGCTAACAATGATATAGTCAGGTGGGGAACCCTTGTGGGTTGCAGACAGCCTTAGGTATCACTTCATCTGGCTCCTAATTTCTAGCCATTATGGTCAATTGCATTACTAATAGCATAGAAATATTATAGTACACAAACCCTTGCCTTGGAAAGGCATGGATTTGTGTACTTATTTTTTGGACCCATGCCTTGGAAAGGCTTGGGTCCAAAAAATAAGATTTATTTGATTAGCATTAAAATCTTGTACAGTGTTTAATTCAAATATAAATTAAGAAATTATATACAAAACAATAATAAGTTATGTTAATATTTTAATTAATGCATGCCTTCTAATTATTACAAATAATTATAAAGCATATAATTATAAAAATATAAAAATAATCAATCTTCTTATAAAAATTATCTTATAAACTTACTTTTTGAAAATTTTTCATGAAATGTGAATTTGTACAGGCTGAACAGCTAACATGGTAGATTTCTTTTTGTTAATTCTAATAAATATTTTCAATATTTAGTAGCAAATATAATTTAATTTTTCATTCTTTATTAAGATGTTTTACCTAGGTTTCAGCAACAAAATTTAACAAAAACTAGTATTCATTTAAAATACAATTTGTGATCAAATTACATTTTATCAGCATAAGAAATAGTTTAAACAAGTAAATAAACTAAAATCCCAAAAGTGGCAGTTGACTACTTAAACTATTGATTATAGTGACAAAAATGATAAATGATTATAGCAATAATAATAACAATAATAATTTGAGTAGTGATGATGAAATAGACTTATTTTTAAAATACTTGAAAACTCTAAAGCATTAAAATATAAAATTCATTCTCCAAAGGTCAAAATTTATTATATAACACTTCAGTCAGTCATTCTTTATTAGTATCTAATGATTTTAGGTATTCAGCACCTATTTTAAAACAACAAAAAATTTTGGAGGTTAAAAAATAAATTTTTATTAAAATAAAACTTATATTAGTATTCATATTCCTATTTTAATTATTAAACCAAATCTAGCAATTCCATACTTCTATACTCTAGATCAGGGGTCGGCAAACTTTTAAGACGGAAGAGCAAACCTATCCGTCATAACAATTTAAAAATTATTCGAGAGCCATAACTATATTTTTACAATAAGGAAAATTTAAAGTAATATTATAACAAGCTATATTAATTATATATTTATTAAATGAAGAAAAAAACACAAAAAATTGTTCTCATTGGTTTTAATCAGTGTGAGCAATGAGCTGTCTACCATGTGCTAAATCATCCCCTCCACTCCCCTTTATATATTGTGGGATATACAAAGAATCATGCCTTGCGACACGTTACTGAAGCATGGGGCTCCGTGACACGCTTTGGCAACGCATTGCAAGGCATGATGCTTCGCTTATCTTTAAGATAAATTAATCTTTTACAAGTGTTTTGCAAGGCATGACATTTCGCGCATCTTAGTGCCACAAAGTTTTGCTACATATATAAAACAAATGAAATCACCATTATGTGAAGCACGTATCTTTAAGATAAATGAATCTTTTACAAGTGTTTTGCAAGGCATGACATTTCGCACATCTTAGTGCCACAAAGTTTTGCTACATATATAAAACAAATGAAATCACCATTATGTGAATAAAATTCTTTAAAAATTTTATAAATGAAACTTTGATAGTTTTATTTTCATTTTCAATTTTACTTCAGAGCCACATGTAGGTACTCAAAGAGCCGCATGTGGTTCGCGAGCCGCAGTTTGCCGACCCCTGATAGGTACTCAAAGAGCCGCATGTGGTTCGCAAGCCACAGTTTGCCGACTCCTGCTCTAGATTATAAAAAGAATATAAAAATTTTTTGCTAATATGTTTGAAGGGAATTGTAATCCTTCTAGCATCCTTCATTCTTTCATAATAAATAGATCAACATAATTTTGAAAATTCTGTTTTCTCATACTCCTTTGATTATTCATGCCTATTATTAAGCAATCTCAAACAACAGATATTTCTTTAAAGTTATGCCATTATTTGTTTTATTTTTAATAATATCCCAACTGACATTAGATCAAATATAACATTATTGATTTTTCTACTTCACAGAAATTCTATCTTTAAACTTTTTGCACTTTCATATTAGTAACAATTACTAATACATGATATGTAACATAGAATAAAATGATACTGATGTATAGTGTTCTATGTAACAAATTAAATATCAGATTTATCAATTTAAATCTGAACCTATTGATGGAACAATTTTTTTTAAACAGTTGTTTATATGTCAAGCAGAGCTGGATTAACGTAGTAGAAAAAGTAGCATATGCTACGGGCCCTGTGCCAATAAATATTTACATAATTTTTTGGTCATCTTCTATTACGAGCGTTAAACCAATGATCTTATAATTTATGCCATATTTAGTGCCTTTTCATTTGGTGTCACAAAACTGTGAAAGAAAGAATATGAGAGAGTGACTTAGTGTGACTCTGAACATAAATTACTGTGTGAAATGGATACATCCTATATCATCAACAAATTTGCTCATGCTAAATGTAGAAATATTAATATTTAAACAACAATGTTCACTGTGTTGCTACTTTTGATGATGATAATTATGATGCAAATTAAAAATATATGTGTTCAAATATATTTTTGTTGTTTTATTGATTTTTTAAATAAAGGGCCCCTTCCTTAATATATGCTACAAGCCCTGCACTAGCTTAATCCAGCACAGATGTCAGATTATAATAAATTGTAGATTATCAGAACTTGAAGTTAATCATCATTGGTGAAATCAGTCATTAGTATAGGAGTTTCATTTATTAGTTACTTTTTGGCTTTCTTTGTAATATTGAAGTTTAAATATATGTGTTTTAAATTTATTTTTTATTTTTCTCATCATCATAAAAATTGCTTAATATCAATAAGTAAGCTCTGATAATTAGAAAAATGATTCTATTTTAATTGAAATACAAATTATTATGGAACTTAATGAAGTCATAACAATTTAATATTATCATCATTCAAATGATACTAAATACAATAAGACTCCGCTTAATACTGTTTTGATATAAAGCGGTTTTTTTTAATTCTATATATTTTTTATTGATTCACTTTGATGCAGTTTTTCAAATCAATTAAACTCATATAAATCTGAAATCACCCAAATTTGTTGTTTTGATATCAAATGCTGTCTCTCAGTGCTTTTGATATCAGTGCAGTGCAGTACATATGAAAGTCTGCTGCATTCACAGTTAATGTTATGACTGATCATAAATATGATTTTACAGTAATAAAAATAACAATTATTCCATTTTAGTTTTAATCTGATATAGTTTTAATCTGAACTATAGTTCGATACGATCAAGGTGGCTTACTCTGCTACTTTGAATTATAATTCCTTGAAGTTAGAATGATTTTCTTTCATCAATATTTTTTCGTTGTTTATAGTTTACTGCTATCTGATTACAGCAATTTGTTTTTAAAACTTTTTATTTTCTAATTTTAAGAAATTTTCATGAATGATTTATGAACACAAATCAATATTAGCAATAAAAAATGTCTATAATTAATGTAAGACAATAATAATAATATGTTACAAAATAAAATAAAAAAAAAATGATACGTATATTTTTTATTTACTATTCTCTTTCACCCTATCTCATTATTTACGTGTTAAGATGACCTCGTTTAATGCTGTTTCATTTAGCACTTGGTTTTTCTGGAATGTATCCCCCACATTAAATGAGGTCTTACTGTAATATTTAAAAGTAACTAGTATTTTATTTTTCTCAATGTAAAAAAAATAACTATTCCAAATGTATGAAATAATTTAAATAGCAATAAAATATTAAATCAAAATTAGCTATAATGATAACTTGGATACTAACAAGGGGAGGACACAGCTGACCCCCCACCGATTTTGATCCGCTTGCGTATGGTGAAAATACATCAAAAATGCGTGAATACGTGTCCGAGCTTTTCATTGAATATGGCCTTCTAATAGTATTTTTTAACACTTGAAAAATCGAACTTTTGATAATTCAGCTTAAAAGCGATGGATAAATAATAGATCACCAGGTGCACAGATGGCCCACTCGATAAATATGTGGCTCGTAATCTGAAGGTAATGGGTTAGAATCCGGGTTGATGTGCATTTTTTTTTTTTTATGCATTGAAAATTTGTATGCGATTTTTTTTTAATAAACATATATCTTAAAAAATACGAATCTACTTACATTATAATCAGAGTCAGATAGAAAATATGCAAAGGGATATATTAATTTAAATAAACTGACTATAAATAAATTGACGTTTTAGCTATAATTCTCATAGACAAACCATCTAAACAGGTATACGTAACTAACGCTTCTAGTGGCCAATATTAGTACTTCAATTTTCAAGGTTTTTCTCGATTGGGCAGGCAGTATTAATATAGGAGGCAGTGGTACAAGTACAGTAATATCGGATGAGCCATATGTGGGATTCTTTTTTATTTGCATGTTATTTTGACAGCCTTCTGTTGTTTTCTTTTTAAATTACACTTTTTAATTAATTTTTATTCATAATATGCATTTGATGGAATTTTTTTTATATGCCGCATAAAAAAATCGCACAGAAAACCGCATAAAAACAGGTTTGAGTGTGCACTTTTTAAACAGAATTTAAAAAGTGAATAAAAATTTGAATAATCTGTATGTAAAATATATGCAATATGTATGGTTTTGATATCTTACAGAGGAGGAAAAAAAAACTATATATATATATATATGTATAATATATATAGGGGCCCAAAACCTGTTTCGTACCGGGGCCCGGGATTTCTCTCGGCGCCCCAGTATGAAATACCGTACCTTGTTTTTAAGATTGATAATAAACTTAGCTGGATTGAACATACAAAATACTGCTATGATAAAGCTTTAAAAGTCCTTAATGCTCTCAGAGGATCTCTAGAAACAATTGGGGGCTTTCTAGTAATGTTATGAAAACCGTTTATTCAGGTTCGATTGAATCCATCCTAACTTACGGAGCTCAAGTTTGGGGTGAGGCTATCAACAAAATACAGATCTCTAGAAACAATTGGGGGCTTTCTAGTAATGTTATGAAAATCGTTTATTCAGGTTCGATTGAATCCATCCTAACTTACGGAGCTCAAATTTGGGGTGAGGTGAGGCTATCAACAAAATACATATTCGCCGCAAGTTTATTTCCATTCAACGGATCGCTGCTATCTCAATCTGTAAGTCTTACAAGACAACTCCGACCAACTCTCTTTTGGTAATGATGAACATTATTCCCATTCATTTCAAGATTATGAAAATGGTTTGGATGGATCGTATTTTAATTGGTAATGGTGAACATTATTCCCATTCATTTCAAGATTATGAAAATGGTTTGGATGGATCGTATTTTAAATACAGACTGGAATCCTAATAGCCTAGTGAATAACCTTCTACCTCAATGCAGCGATCTTATTAATATTCTCAAGGAGAATGGTGTTGATTGGGAAATCAAAGAATTAAATCTGTATCCTAGTGAACCGTATCAAATCAGCATTGATTTTAATGTTCCTGAGAACTCTTCGGATTACCAGATTTTCACACACGTATCAAAATCAGGACCTTACGTTGGAGCTGCTTTTGTAGTTCTAAAAGACAATAGAGTAAAATATCAAACTTGCTAAGGATGGCCCAGCATTGTAGCATTATCCAGGAAGAGCAGCTGGCTATCGCCAAAGCTCTTCAATATATCAAGAATATTAATTCAATGAAGTGCAAATACCATATTATCTCGGACTCTAGGACAGTGCTACAAATGATAAACAATAATCAAACTTACTAAGGATGGCCCAGCATTGTAGCATTATCCAGGAAGAGCAGCTGGCTATCGCCAAAGCTCCTCAATATATCAAGAATATTAATTCAGTGAAGTGCAAATACCATATTATCTCGGACTCTAGGACAGTGCTACAAATGATAAACAATAAAAATTCAAAAAATTCATTCAAATTAATATTATCAACAGTTATTAAACGAAATACAATCGTAAACTGAAGTTACTTTCCATTGGATGAAAGGACATTCTGGAGTGCAGGAGTAACGAATGGGCTGACTATTTGGCTAAGAAATGTGGTTCCTTCTGCAAAGTCCCAGTGGCTTTCATCAATGGAACATTAAACGAAATTCTACTTTGTATGTGGCAGAAAGAGTGGGACGGAGGAGAGACAAGTCGACTCACTCATCAGTTTATTCCTTCCATCTTAGAAAGACAGAAATTTAATAAAAATACCGTAACATTTTATGTATAAAATAATAACAGATAAACAAGAAGAAAAATATGCAATCTATATAATTTAACATATAATAAATAATTTGTTTATCTATGTAGATTTTTCCACGCATATTTCTTGTTTTACATCATAACGTTTACAAAATTGGCATTTTCTGGTTTTTTTATGAATTCATAAAATTCTCGATATCTCATATCTAAATTAAATTTTGTGAATAATTTTGCCTTTACCAGCTCAATCCGCATCCTGTTAAGGTTGTTAGTCCAAGCATTTCTTTATAATCGAAAAATTATTTCCACATATGCATTACTTATAGCCTATAAGTTAGACTTCTCCTGACTGACCAGACACAAGAGCCACACGAAGCACGGCCAATACAAAGAGTGGGGACAAATATATGGCACGTAGCCAATACTGTACTTGCGCCAATTGTGACACCGACCGCGCCAGCTATTCCATAAACAACACACGCGCCACATGCTTTGCATACACAAGTTCCGAATTTTTAATATACAATATTGGCGGCCGGATGGCCGAGTGGTAACGCGTCGGCGTACCACGCAGGAGGACCCGGCTTCGCGTCCCGAGTGCGGCATCTCCTGAAAAGTTTTTTCGGGGTGCTGGGCCCAGCCCGGCGATCCCCATCCTTCACCATCCGGCCCCCATCCATGGGTATGGGCGCAGCCCGTGGTTGGAACTGGCCCCGCCCCTTAGTAATCTTCCTGGTTGAAAAGGGGCGTAAAAATGCAAAAAAAATTATATATACAATATTATTTATTTTAATAATTACATGGGGGATTTACTACACAACCCGGAGAAATAATACTTAAACCCGGTGCCCGGATACAACTAGCTGAAACCCGGAGTCTCCGGGTCAAATCCGAAGAGATGGCAACCCTAGCTAAGCCAACTCATAAGCAAACCAGATCCACCTAGGCCTTGCTTGCATAGTCATAAAATAAGTTACCAAAATGTTATGTTAGTTATACAGTAAGACCCCGCTTAACGTGGGGGATACGTTCCAAGGAAACAAAGCGCTAAATGAAACAGTATTAAACGAGGTCATTTAATTACGTAAATAATGAGGATAGGTGAAACAGGACAGTGAAAAAAAATAATGTATATAGGGTTAGCATTTTTTTAATTTTATTTTGTAACATATATTATTACTGTTTTGTTACATTAATTATAGACATTTTTTATTGTAATATCGATTTGTATTCATAAAATCATTCATGAAAAAGTTCTTAAAATTAGAAAATAAAAAAAAAAAAAAAAAAAAATAATCAACCCGGACTCGAACCCACTACCTTCAGATTACGAGACACACATTTATCGAGTGTGCCATCTGTATACCTGGTGATCTGTTATCTATCCATCACTTTTAAGCTGAATTATCAAACCTGATGATCTGTTATCTATCTATCGTTTTTAAGCTGAATTATCAAAAGTTCGAAATATCTATCCATCGCTTTTAAGCTGAATTATCAAAAGTTCGATTTTTATGATCTATTATCTATCTATCGTTTTTAAGCTGAATTATCAAAAGTTCGATTTTTCTTCTATCCATCGCTTTTAAGCTGAATTATCAAAAGTTCGATTTTTCAAGTTATCCATCGCTTTTAAGCTGAATTATCAAAAGTTTGATTTTTCAAGTGATGGATATGTTGTCGTTTTTAAGCTGAATTATCAAAAGTTCGATTTTTCAAGTGTTAAAAGTTTTTAAGCTGAATTATCAAAAGTTCGAATTTTCAAGTGTTAAAAAATACTATTAGAAGGCCATATTCATACAAAGCTCGGACACGTATTCACTCTTTTTTGATGTATTTTCACCATACTTAAGCGGATCAAAATCGGTGGGGGTCAGCTGTGTTCTCCCCTTGTTAGCATATCCATGTGTTTCAAATAAGTCAGCTGTGTCCTCCCCTTGTTAGTAATACTTTTTATTGAATGCATTCTCAATGTGTCCTCCCCTTGTAAGTGTTTTGCAGTGTAAAGAATTTTGTAAAGACCTCTCCCCTTGTTAGTATCTAATAAGAAAGAAAGTGGGATGTAATTAAATAGTCCTTGTTAGTATCAATAAATGTTTTTGTTTTTATTATTTAAATTAGTCGTACAAGTGGATCAAAATCGGTGGGGGGTCAGCTGTGTCCTCCCCTTGTAATTTGGTAAAAAGCACAAAAATGCAACATATATATAAATAAAAATAATAATAATAAACATTATTTTTGATCTATTGAATCTATTGATTATAAATAAATGGTTTTCTTCTATATTGAAGAAATTATAGATTGAGTAATGCTATTTCATTTTAAAGTGACTATTGCTTATTATATGAAAGATCATAATTAAAATTTCAATTTAGTTCCATTTCCAGAAGCATCTAGTGTAAAAAACTTAATCAACTTTATTAAGAATTCTTTCTAGAGCATAAAGAGATTGTCACAAAATTTTATTTAGCTTCAAAACTCACCATCAAAGGGAAGATTGATGTTACAACTGAATTAATTTGCATATCTCCTACAGTTACCCTCAAAAGTTTACACTTTACAAAACATTTGCAGTTTTTGAATAAAATAGAAAACAAATGACTTAACAAAAATTTGTCTTACATCAAAGTTTTCTCCTCAGAATAGAAAATAAATAAAGCATTATTTCAAAATAATTCAAAAAAAATAATAATACTTAGTGCAGTCTCATTGAATTTTTATCAAAATAATTCATTTTAATTTACAGAAATCACCAAACAAAAAATACTGCATAAATCAAAATATTCACACTCTTGGAATTAATAATGTGCTGACAAATCTTTTACAGCAATAACTGCTTTAAAATGATTAGGATAGCCCCTAATAAGCTTTTTGCTTCTGTCAATAGGAATTTTAAACTATTCTTCAATGCAGAATTTTTCCAATTCAGTCAAATTTTTAGAATATCTATTGTGCACAGCTGTTTTCTGGTGACACCAAAGATTTCTATTGTATTAAAGTCCAGACTTTGACTGGGCTATTCCAGAATGTTGATTTTTGTTCTTCTGTCATCCATTCTTCATAGATTTTGACAAATGTTTGGGATCATTATCAGAATGAAACAACCAATTGTGTCATAAACCAAGTTTCTGGCAGAAGATTTCAGATGATTAGTTAGTATCTTTTGATAGGCAAGAGAATCCATTGTGCCATATATGGGTCAAATCTCCAGTCCCATTTACTGAAAAGCAATTCCATAGCAAATACTCCCACCACCATGTTTCACAATAGGGATGACATTTTTTTTCTACAAATGACTCATTCTTTCTCTAAACATAATATGCATTCGAATTATAATAATGTGTATTGACATGGCCAAACAATTCTATTTTTGTTTCATCACTCCATAACACATTGCTCCAGAAATAATATAATCATTTTCATGCTATTTGACAAATCTCAGTCAATTGTCCTTATGACATTTGTGAAGGAATAGCTTCTTCCTTGGCCTGTGATCAGCTGCACTGTTGCACATAAATTATGGTTGACTCAGACATATCAGTTCCAACTTTGAAAAATTCAGACTTAATATTTCTGGCAGTCAATCTAGGGTTGATATTTACTTCTCTCACAATTTTCCACACGAATGTGGTAAAAGGATTTTCCTTCTTTCAGACTTGGGAAGAGTTTTAATGGTACCATAAGTTCTGTATTTTTTGATAATTGACATAATGGGTGAAACTGGAATTATCATCTGTTTGGAAATCTTGTAGCTGTTTCCAGCTTTATGAAGGTTGACAATTTTGTTCCTGAGATCTTCACTGAACTTTATCTTTGTCCATGCTGACTATTACTGTGCATTAAATACCAAAGAAATATAGTCACTTTTATCCTTTTTGTTAATTCTAGAATCTTTCAGAAAGCTTTTAATTATACTAGTTACATGAAAATATGAAAATTTTTTGCATTCTGTGGATGATACCATTTTTAATTGAAAACTTTGGTGATACATTTGATTTGTGCATTATTTTTATTTGGTGATATTTTCTGCAAATTAAAATGGATTATTTTGAAATAATGTTTTATTTATTTCCCATAATGAGGAGAAAACTTTGGTATAGGATAAATTTTTAAGTCATTTGTTTTTTATTTTATTCAAAAAATTAGAAATGTTTTATAGAGTGTATAAACTTTTGAGGACAACTATATATTCAGTAATTGAGCAAGAGAATCTTCTCATCTTTCTTAAACATCCTTTATTTGTTAAGCTGTTTTATGAAAACAGAAATAATACCACTATAGCTAGACATTCAGCTACTTATAAAAAGACAAAAAACATTCTGCCTACTGCTGTATCATTTTTGTTCTTTCCAGAAGTAATGTCTCTGCAGTAATTTAAGAATACAGACTTCACAAAAACTTTCAGAGTTCTTCTAACAACACATCCTCAAAAACATAGGATATTCATATTTGAAAAATAGGAAATCTAGGTGTATAAATCTATTCATTCACAAGCTAAAGAAATTATTATTCCAGTACTAGAAGAATCATTAACAAATGCATTCAGTTCATATAGTGCATGTGCAGTATTAAAATACTAGAAATGCCATACATACACAAACTAAAAATAATAATACTCAAAAGCCCTTTAGCAGTCAAAAGATTTGACTGCTAAAGGGCTTTTGAGTATTATTATTTTTAGTTTGTGTTTAGTGCATTCTCATTGAACTTATATAATGCCATACACAACAATGTAGGTTTTGTACAAATTATTATTATTCTATTCATATAAACTTATTTACACCCAGCAAGTATTTCTGTTGGGTAGATGTATAATATTTTTATTTATACTGGATTACTATAAACAAAAAATTCATTAAACTATTTTTTACAAAAATATCATTTATAGTCTTAAGTTTACATATCTATATTTATATATGATAATTAATTATATTCCTACATTCTGTTTATCAATACAATGGTAGCACAAATGTCAATTGGGTTTCTGTGATACAGATATCCAATATTCTTAGCTTGAATAGAAATGAATGACATGGCTATGAAAAATTCTATGGAGAGAATTATTTTACTTAATGGAAATGTGAACACTCATAATTACCACATTTTGACTATAGAGAACATAGGTTCAGCAAATTTTATTATATTACCAAGAATTACTATACAGTATAGATTCGTGGCAATGTTTATCATCAATCCATTCACCTTCAAAGAAAACTGTTCAACTGGACCTGCAATCCACTCTGTTCCTTCCAAATGATGTTAAGGTTGTAAACATTTTGCCACTTTAGAATAGTAAAAGATAAAACAGTCCAGTACTTGGCAAGAAAATATTATTACAATTAAAGGTTTTTTGATCACCTACCTATTGTTCTACTTTAGTTTACAAACTAATTTAGTTTGTGAACTGAAGTAAACAAGTTGAGAATGATTTGAAAATGTCCCTTTAATTGTATTAAAGTTGTGAAGAGGTTAACTCTGACCTATCTTGTCTATTATTTTATTATGCTCTTTTTTTTTTTATTATTTATTGTTATATTCAATATTATTTAACATATTATATTTTTGTTTAAGAGTTAACTTATTTCCATGTTCTCCGCCGTAGTATTTAGAAATCACGTGTTTACAGAACGGACATCTGTCTTCCGAGGGGACTTTCTCGGTTTGTGACGTCATCTCATCTACATAATTTTACCACTGATCCGATATGAGAAAATAAGAATGATCTTTTATCAAAGTTCAGTTTATAATTAAATTGTAAAGAGGATGACATGAATTGATTACTCTGTAAACTAATCAAATCTGATATTGTGACGCGACTTATGCAAATGAGCCGAGATCGGGATTGTAAGTCACGAAGTATAAAAATGAACTTGTTGCATGAATTTATGTAAATGAAGCAACACAGGATTGTAAGTCACTCCGTATAAAAGCTTATGTAGCCAACGACATGGTGAGGTGTTGTATTGAGCTAGAACTGGAATAGTGACATTCATATTTCTTGTACAGATCGACAATTGCTTGAAGTTTGTATCGGTGTTGGAGGTAGTAGAATTAAGTAGTATTTAAGGTTTATTTCTTGTAAATAATTGAATTTTTGGATATTTGAGTTGGATTAAATAAGTTTTGTTGATTATTTGATTGTTGCTTTATTATTGTTTAAATAAAGCTTTAACACTTTTGTGTTTTGAGTATAATAAATTTATATTTTTGTTATTTAACTAGTTCTGAGAATTTATTCAATTTATTAATATAAGTTTCTAATATCGCTTTTTTGTTCTAGATCTAAAACTTAATTGATACTTCTAGTTGTAAGTTTCCGGTTGTTTTGTTTTTGCCAGTTAAACGTCAAGTTTTGATTTAGATTGTTTTGAATTTAATTATATTTAATTTAGAAAGTAGTAAAAGACCTGAGAGCTCAGGCCGAACTTTGGATTTGCAGAGTCATTAGAACTATTAGGTTAGATTTATTTATTATTCTTGGTATTCATTAGAATTCGTGGCTTTGCAAAGTGTTTTTCCACCTAGTGTTGGACTATTTTGTCATTTACCTTCCAATGATATCAGGATTTGGTGCACAATTACATTATTCTGAAATTTTAACAGCAAAAATGTCTTGACACAATAATTTTTATGCAAGGAGGAGCATTGTTTCATATTAGATTTCTTGTAGAACAATTTCTATAACTTTTTACTGAGGACAGAGTTCATTTCAACAATACAACCATTTTCCTTTCTTATCTCAATTTATAACTTTACATATAAGATATCTAAAAAATATAGTCTATACTGACAATATTCTTTATTTGCCAATCTTAAAAGACAGCATAAAACATTATGTACAAAACATCAATCCAAATTTGTTGCATTCTACTATTGAACAACTTGTTTCATGGGTTCACTTTCTGCCTATTGAAACAGTGGTTATATTACAATATTTTCATAAGATCTAGTAATTTCTATTAAAATCAATACAGAGTTTTACAACCACCAACTTTCTTGTAGCACCACATTATAGAAGGTTCCTTACTTAAGCAAAACTGTCCCAAAAATTTACATGTAAATTAAAAAAAAATCACAAAAATCCAACATTATCAAAATTTTATATATATGAATATGTGCATTGATAAACAGAATGTAAAACAAAATTAATTATCATACTGTAAATATAGAATATAAACTTAAGATTCTAAGAAATATTTTTGTAAAAAAATAAACTTATAATGAATTTTTTGTTTTATAGTAATCCAGTACAAATAAAAAAATTATGCATCTACATATCTCAGGAATTATGAAATTTGAAACTGCATAATATCAGGGACCTATTGTATTATTTATATTTATATCTTAAACTACTGCTTCTACTCGTATTCATACTACTTACTTTTATATTCAAGCACTATCAGCAGTTGAGTCTATTATGTTTTGCTCAGTAGCTAATGTTTTCGGTATTTATTATACCATCTTCAGGCTACATCTCAAATCGAACTGCGTTCTTTATTCTATAATGTTCTATTCGAAAACGAACTTTTATAACAGGAATAAAATAAACAAAATAAAAATAAAAAATAACTAAAAAATAAAAAACGGTTGCCATGGTGCTAAAACTATCAGCTGTATCACGATGTTTCCATTTTTTAAACACCCGACGCTCACAAACTCTAGACGTTGCTACTTCCGGTTTCCTATTACGTCTATCGCGTAGTTCCAAGATGGGGGGAGGTCTATTGCCGTCCTATCATTTAGTAAACATTCTTTGTTTTGCCTAGATCTTATTTCTATGGTTTCTGTGGTAAGGGCTTGTTTACTACGTTTTAGCGGTCTAATAATTTTCGTTTCTTCCCACTTTATCATTACGTCACTACTATATGCCTCAGTTGCCAACGCTGTTGTTAATCTCCCTTTTTTTAAATCCACTTTGTGCTCTTTAATTCTTTGTGCTAGGGTCCTAGTGGTGACACCTATGTATGATGCGGTTGATCTTGTGTCTTTCTTTTCAACTGGTATCATGTATACACCTTGTTTCTCCATATCTTTCTTGGGGTCTTTCTCATTTTTAAGTAGGTCAAATATTGTCGGTTCTCAATTGCTTGAATATAAGTAAGTAGTATGTATTATTTATGTAATAATAAAATTAACTGATTAAACATCAAACTTTCATTACACCATTTATAGTTCTTTTTCATAAAACATCATAAAAATCACAAATCCAATTGATCATAACTTCAATATTCTGGTGGTGATTTTTTGAAAGTAACTGTATTTTTGCAAAAATCTCTTTTGTATTTTCTGAAAAGTATTTCTACCAAAATTCATTGAATTTTGACCAAAATTGCTTCTACAAATATCACTGAATAGAAGTAATTTAATTATGACACCCTGTGCATTTATTATCTAATAATATTTATGTGATTTTTTTAAATAGTGAACAACTGAATTTGAAGAGTCTACAATGAAGGAGAGTAAAACTATACGGTTTTACTCTCCTTCATTGGACTGGTTTTTATCAGTACTTTATAAGAAGAATGAGAAGTACTGGTTATATATATATCCCAGACTTTTCAGATATATAAAAATGCACAAGAATTCAGTTCAAATAAGACCAACTGTAGAAACGAGAGCATCATAATTTATGAAAAAGAGAAGAAATTAACTCAGTGGTGTGTCAAGGTGATGAAAGACCATGGAGTCAACATCAGATCACTAGGTCAAAGGCCAATCTTATCTAAGGTTGGCCTTTTGCCACATGAAAAAATGGCTTGATTTCCCCTCTTCCCTTCGATCCATATAGAGCCAACAAATGTTGAACTCTATACACTCCTCCTACATTTTGTATCAGATGAAGAAGTGTTCCCTGAAGCTATCAGAAATTTCTGCCATCTGATAACACATACATTGTACTACAGATTTAATGGCATATTCTATGAACAATGTAAAGCCTGCAGATAGGCAACTCCATGGAAGGAATATTTGCAGAACTAAAAGTGAGGAGGAAAGAAAGAGAAATATTTCTAAGCCTGGGCAATCGATAAGAACTTACAGGAACTTGATTTAGAAGAATTGTTAATGGATAATAGCCTAAGTCTATTCTTAAAATGAGAAAGAATGAGTGAGGTGGAATAAACTACCTAGATGCTAAAATCAAGATAGGAGGAGATGAATATTCCACCTCAAATAATCCTGAAATGGACATATAAACTTGCAGGGTTGAAAATATGGTTGCATAGGGTTAATACCAACTGCAGTTGTTGGAATGATTAAAAAAGTAAAAAACTTATATGGGTTATACTATATCGTTCACTTACTCTGCTACTTATAAATTCTAAATGATTGTAGCACTTTGAGCAGGAATACTATTACAGTGGTACCTTGGTTAACGACAGTCTCATATAACGACATACAGGTAGGCCTTGATTAGTGCAAGTTCGAATAATGCGATTTAGATTAGTGTGACTTATAAAATTGATACCGTTTTTCAGTTAGTGAGAGCAAATATTCGATTAATGCGAGTTGTAAGCATAGACTAGTCTTACTAACAAAACTCCGCCTCCTTTTATGATGTCAATTAACAAATTACCATTAATTTTCGGTTAGTAAAACTGGACGAGGAGCAGTCCAAGAACAGATTCTTGGCTTTGAAGGGGTGAAACATCAGAAAGATGGGCTTTTTGCCGTTAACTGTTTAACATTACTGTACTATTATTTAGCTTTGTTATTGTATACATACAGTATAGTACAGAATTTTCTCTTTTAAAAAGTATCGAAATGGATAAAAGGAAGAACACTTTTGACGATAAAACAGAAAATGAAAAAAAGAAGAGATTAGTGATTACACTAGAGAAAAAA